>PITA01017564.1:0-42952 GCA_004023965.1 Spilogale gracilis | reverse complement strand
TTTTTTTTTTTTTTAAAGATTTATTTATTTATTTATTTGAGAGAGAGAGTGAGAGAGAGAGTGAGTCTATGAATGCACGCAAGTTGGGGGAAGGGAAGAAGAAGAGAATCCTCAAGGAAACTCTGGAGCATGACTCATGGCTCAATCTCATGATCCATGAGATCACAACCTCAGCCAAAATCAAGAGTGGGACTCTCAACCAACTGAGGCACCCAGGTGCCCCTCTTCCGTATCTCTTAGTATTTGCATAACATATTTAGGTGCTTCAGCATTGGATGTGTATATACATATAATTATATCCTTTGGACAGACTTGACATAAGTGACTTTATCATTATATAATGTTCTTTTTTGGGTTACCATTTGTTGGTTTAGTTTATTTTGTCTGATACATATTGTAGGTGTCCCTACTTTCTTTTGGTTTCCACTTGCATGGAATATCTTTTTCCATCCTGTCAATTTTGGCCTAGATGTGTCCTTAAAATTAAAGTCAGTCTCTTTTAGCCAACATATAGTTGGGTCTTATTTTTGTTGTTTTTGCTGTTGTTTGCTTGTTTTTAAATCTGTCCTGCCACTCTGTGACTTTTAATTGGGTAATTCATTCCATTTACATTTAGAGTAATTATTGATATGTAATGACTTATGACATTTTCCTTCTTTTTTAAAAAAAAATTTTTTACTTTAAATTTATTTTATTTTTTCAGTGTTCCAAGATTCATTGCCCATGCCCCACACCCAGTGCTCCATGCAATAGGTGCCCTCAGTACCCACCACCAGGCTCTCCTGTCCCCCCACCCCCTCCCTCCAAATCCCTTAGTTGTTTCTGTGTCCAAAGTCTTTCATGCTTCGCTTCTCTCCCTGAATTACCCTACTTCCCATTTCCTTTCCTTCTCCTACTGTCCTCTATATTACCCCTTATGCACCACAAGTAAGTGAAACCATGTGATACTTGACTTTCTCTACTTGACTTATTTAACTCAGCATAATCTCTTCCAATCCAGTCAACATTGCTACAAAAGTTGGATATTCATCCTTTCTGATGGAGGCGTAGTATTCCATTGTATATATGTACCACATCTTCTTTATCCATTCATCTGTTAAAGGGCACCTTGGCTCTTTCCATAGTTTGGCGATTGTGGCAATTGCTGCTATGAACATTGGGGTACATATGGCCCTTCTTTTCACTATATCTGTATCTTTGGGGTAAATGCCCAGTAGTGCAGTTGCAGGGTCATAGGGTAGTTCTATTTTTAATTTTTTTTTTTTAAGATTTTATTTATTTGACAGAGAGAAACACAGCCAGAGAGGGAACACAAGCAGGGGGAGTGAGAGAGGGAGAAGCAGGCTTCCCGCTAAGCAAGGAGCCCGATGTGGGACTCGATCCCGGGTCTCCAGGATCATGACCTGAGCCGAAGGCAGTCGCTTAACCAACTGAGCCACCCAGGTGTCCCGTATTTTTAATTTTTAAAGGAATCTCTACACTGTTTTCCAAAGCAGCTGCACCAACTTGCATTCCCACCAACAGTATAAAAGGGTTCCCCTTTCTCCACAGCCTCTCCAACACTTGTTGTTTCCTGACTTGTTAATTTTGGCCATTCTGACTGGTGTAAGGTGGTATCTCAGTGTGGTTTTGATTTGAATTTCCCTGATAGCTAGTGACAATGAACATTTTTTCATGTGTCTGTTAGCCAATTGTATATCTTCTATGGAGAAGTGCCTCTTCATGTCTCTTGCCCATTTTTTGATGTGTTCATCTTCTTTTTGGATGTTGAGTTTGAGTAGTTCTTTATAGATCTTGGATATCAGCCTAATGCCATTTTCTTAATCGCTTTCTGGCTATTTCATAGTTTTATTGTTACTTTTCCCCCCTCTCTTGTTGTATAAATCCACCTTTGTGGATTGGTGATTTTCCATGGGTTCTCTTTTTTTACATCTTTTCATGAAACTTTTGTTATTATTCTGTTGTCACATTGAATACTCCTTGTTTAGCAAAAGTCTAAAAACTGTACTTAACTGTGCTATTTATACGAACTAGCCTTTTGAAATGAAAGCAAAATTGCTATAGTATGGAACCACATTTTGATTTCTCATAAATGAAATGGGAGTCATTATAGTTTCAATGTATAATGACTACTCAGGTGTTGCTTATTATTTTTGAAGTTAATGCTACTAATATTAGGGAATATATCAACGAGTTTAGGATAAGAAAAAAAGAAACTTGAAAAGGCCTTTCATTTTGACATAGACATATGGATTGATTGTTGAGATTCAGAGATACATTTGACAGCCAAACTGGTGGGTAGAGGATGTTGTAATGGCTTCTGAGACATCATAGTCCTTGAGGTGGATCTTGATGGACTTCTCTGAAAACCCAATAAGAAAAGCACTTTTTGAGATGAGTTTGAAATGAGGAACAATGACTATCAAATAGTCCATTCTTTGTGACTCCCATTTACAACAGTTGATGTAAATGGCTAATATATTCTATATAAGCACATTACGTACTAATGTTCATCACGTATTTGTATTATACATAAGCACGTAAATATGTACCATGTTTCTAGATATCTATATTTTGAATTACTTTTATTATAATAATATTCATGTTTGTGGCATTTCAAAGTTCTTCTAGGGGAAAGAACCATTAAGTGGCATTTGAAAATGAGAACATTAAATTGCCCTCTGCTTTGGATTTTTTTTCAGCTACAGAGTTTAATATTCATACGTAGGCTTTTAGTAGAGCATAGTGCATTGTGTTTTCTCCACTCTATACTTTGCTTTTCTTTATGAAATGGCAATGAGAAAGGTTGAACTGCATAATCTAATAGGTGCTTGATAGTTTCTAATTGCTGTATTTTTTATCCTGCAACTCAGTTGCCTGTATGTGTTGACTGAAGCCAGTTTTCCAGCATGCTACATAGGCAGTGAGCCACTATTAAAACTCAGAAATTTGGAATTGTGTCATGTACTGTATAGGCTATAAAATATGAAATTTCAGTAATTTTTGAAACTTATTCACCTAGTATGAGTTTTATTTTCTTGCATTAAAATGACCTTGGAAATAATCACATGTATATTTCAAAGGCTTTAAAATCATCCACATACAGAATAAGTGAATGACTCTTGCATGAAGGGGATGATTAGTTCTTCAATTTTGCTTCAGAAAGTATGTAAATGGTAAGACTTGGCTATTGTTGGGTCTGCCAGATGTTTCTGCTTTGATGTTATGGGGGCTAGGCTCCAAATGTCACCAGAAAGATGGATCTGAGTCATGTTCTGCTGCATTAGCAGTTTACTGAGGAATCGTCAAGGCCTGGAATCGTAAGGCCTTAAACTATTCTCAGTATTTCTCATTTTTATTTCTTAAATAAAAATTTTCTGCAGACCATAAGACTTAAGCTGGGATCTCCATGATTCAGAAAAACCACAGAGTTCAATGATTGTGACCATCACACAATGATTCAGATTATGATTTTAAATGGGCACAATAACTTCTCAGAAGTTTTATTCTACAAGCAAATGAAGGCTACAACATCCCAGTTTATCTTTCATTTATTATGGTCAAACTAAAAATTCTAGTAATAAATGATAGTATACAATAGGGGAACTGGGGACACTTGGAGAAGTGGTAATGGCATACATTCTTGAAGGACCAGTTCAAACAACTGCTTTGGATAGATGTAGTTCAATATTTTGCATTACAAACTGCAATTTGGTTCTAGAAGATAGAGTAGTAATTGAAGGCTTTAATGTGAAGACCTCTACTGTAAGTTCAGTTCACTAAAAGCAGAGTGCTTGGATTGTCTATGTCCTCTGTAACTTAAAATGACATTTCTATGAAGGAACAAGGAGGTTTTGTTGAATTAATTTTATCCAAAGTGGAAAATATATTGGTGCTTTAAAAGATCTGTGGGAACCTCAAGAGCCCATGATGCTATTAACTTAGAAGTTATAGTGGAGAGAAAAGAAAATGTTGGGCATCTCCAGAAATGAAACTTGTCTTTGCTAAAGAAGATATCAGAGAAGTTTAGAAGAAAGATTCATCTCCATGTTCAAAGGTTTTGAAAAGAGAGATCATCTAAGAATGGATAAGAGACTTTCAAAAAGCAAATCCTGGTGCACCTGGGTGGCTCAGTCATTAATTGTCTGCCTTCACCTCAGGTCATGATCCCTCAGGCCCTACCTTGGGCTCCCTGCTTGGCGGGAAGCCTGCCTTCTCCCTCTCTTAGTCCCCTGCTTATGTTCCCTCTTTAGCTGTGTTTCTCTCTGTTAAATAAGTAAAAAAAAAAAAAAATCTTTAAGAAAAAAAAAAAGCAACTCCTGACTATACAGTTACAAATGATCATAATACAGATGAAAAAGTAAACATTTCTGAGGGAATATAAGTAGATACATAACAAATCAACCTTTTGAAAGGAGATACACATGAAAAGAGCACAGAAAAGATGCAATGCATAACTAAGTAATGATTCTGAAAAAAGAAGGATTAAACCTTAAAAATGCCAGAAACTCTAAGACCTAAAATGGGATGTTGTTTTGAAAAATGTTAAAAATTTTAAGAAATAATTTTGCAAAGATAATTGGAGCAAAGATAAACAGAAGGATGTAATAGGCTCATTTCAGGGATAGATAAGCATAAGTTACAAAATTACAGTGAGAAAGCAAGAACTACCTATATTCTTCATTGCTTCCATTTTGTCTAAGTAAGAGAATAAACTTTAAATCAAAAGGAAGAGGCTCATCATCATTCATATAAGAGATCAGATGGTGAGAAAGTATTTAGTTGTTTAGAGAAGTCAAATCTCAAATAGACTAATTGTTAGGTCTTAAAAAAAGTTTGAAGATATGACCTTAGATTCACTGTCAGGGTATATATGTATTTTTTTCCACAGTAATTTTGTCTATGAACATACTAGATTATCAGAGATAAACAATCTTGATCCTTATTTCTGGAGTTGAGGAGAAGATAAACTCGAGCAACTATAGATTGTTATACTATTACTCTCCAGCAAGGGCTAATAAATAGGTAGCATAAGATGAGTATTTTTAAAAGAATGTAGTGATCAGGAGGACACCTCATGGGTTCACCAAAAACAAGTCATCTGACTTACATGATATTCTTTCTTTTTGTAGGGTTACTAATCCCAGAAAGCCTGCTTATCAGGTTTGTAGATGGCATGGCCTTTTAGGCATTATTGATAAATTTAATGACATTACCATAATTGAAAATGTTTCTATTGGCTTGCATGATAGAACAAAACAGACAAGATGATTTCTATCATTTGTCTGTCTATCTATCTATCTGTCTATCTGGCACTGGAAGGGGCAGTATCTATTTAACAACATTAAGGTGCAAATGGTCAGTGGTTTCAGTTTCTCCTGGTTGCTCACAGTTTTTATGGGAGCCATTTGTGTCTCTGGCTCCTAAAAATAGCCAACACAATGTTAGCTTGCTCTGCAGCCATGCTGAGATTAGCAGAACTCTTCACTGGCAGTCCTCACCTGGAGCATCCAGCTTGCTTTTGAGCTGTGAGCTTTAAGACAGACCCTAATAAATGTGAATTTCCTCACTTGAGGAGACTGAAAACCATGTCCTATGAGAAATTGTTGAAACAGTTGGGGGATATTAGGGTGGCAATGATTAAGCATGATGAATATATTCCAGTACAAGAAAAATCATTTGATCTCCTCATTGCTCACCTAGGAAGTAGTACTGACTAACAAATATGAGCCAAAGCCTATCTGTCCCATCCAACAGGGACCAGAAGTGTCTCTGTTTTGACAGGTTTCAGGTAAGTCCCTTCCATTTCCCGATTTTCAGTTTTAGTTTAGCAGAAGTGTTAACTGGATGTGTAATTCTTGAACTTGAACAGGTTATTATTCAAATACACCTGACCTAGAGTATCTAATTCTAGTAGTATTCCATTTGATAAGTAACTTTGTATGGACAAAGAGTGAGTCTAAGTATTTCCTGAGCCTTAAACTATTCTCAGTATTTCTCATTTTTATTTCTTAAAAAAGATCATTGTATTCCTTCTGTCATACTTAATCATGAAATCAAGCTGTGTGCACAAGGTTGTAGTGGTTTTCCAAGACACCTGGAAGGCCATGTGTCTTCATGTGGAAGTATAACAATGGGATATATAAAAAGATTTATATATTTACTGGAGAGAGAGAAAAAGAGAGAGAGCAAGAGCTGGGAGAGGGGCAGAGGGAAAGAGAGAGAATACTTAAGCAGACTCCTCATTGAGCATAGAGCCTGACAAGGGGCTCGATCCCAGGACCCTGAGATCATGACCTGAGTTGAAATCAGTAGTCGACCCTTCACCAACTAAGCCATCCAGGAGCCCTGCAATAGGATTTTTTAAAAATACTTTATCCCAATAGGGAGTGTTGGAGCAAGCTTCTCTCCTTTAGAGAGGCATGAAGATGAGATAGATAAAATTGGAGAAGGGGATGGATTCAGGAAAGTTAAAGCTTAGATTTGGGCAAACACCTAAGCAGACAGGGAAAGATGAAAACTGCACGTAGGTAGTAGAGATGACAGACTGCAGTTTGTTCAAGTGGTAGGTGTCTGGATACATTCACCAAAAAAAGTGGTTCTAAATATAAAATCTAGGTAAAGTTGAGGAAAAGAGAAAAATGTAAGAAAGATATGATTGGAGAAGCAGAGGTTGAAATTTGATGTCTGTATAAAACACTAAAGCTAAATATGTCGTTGACATAGTCCTGGGTCCCACCAGGATCAAACATACAGAAAAACTATCTGGGGTCTTTCTAGGAAGAGGAAGCAGGTCAGATTTAGTTACCTTGCTGTTGAAGTCCCTGCAATTCGGGGGAGCCTGAAAAGAATGTGTTCCCTAGATCATTTCTATCTAGAAGATAACTAACTGTTCAACCTGTCCCAGTATCAGAGAGTGAAACTAGGCATATCAGGACCCTCTCCAGGTGAATCCCTGTCCCATACCTATTCCTCATTTCTCCCAGGGTCTGAAGGTACACTTGCTCTCAATCTCCTTACAACTTTGAGGCTCTACTTCTCTTGGCAAATTAATATTTGCCTTTAACTAAGTGTGGTCCAAAATATGTTAGAACACTTTCTGGGGTTTGGAACTCTCATGGTGATGTAAAATGAGGCAGCTGTTTTAGAAAACAATATGACGGTTTCTCAAAAAAAAAAAAAAAAAAAAAAAGCCCCAAACCCATAAACTTAGAATTGGCATATAACACTTACGCTTCTGGGAGTATACCAAAAGAATTGGAAAGTGAGATCTTGAGGTTCATATGTTCATACCAGCATTCTTCACAATAGCCCAAAAATGGGAACAACCCAAAAGTCCACTGACAGATGGACAGATAAACAAAATGTGGCATATCTGTACTATGGGATACTGTAAAATAGTCCTTCAAAATATGAAGTCCTGACACACACTACAACAAGGATGAACTTTGAAAACATTGTTAAATGAAATAACCCAGACACAAAATCACAAATACTGTATGACTTGACTGACATGAGGTACCTAGAGTAGACACATTCATAGAGACAAAAAAGTAGAATGGGGGTGACCATAGGCTGGTAGGAGAGAAGAGAATGTGAAGTTATTATTTAATGGGTCCAGAGTTTCCATTTGGGAAAGTGAAAAAGTTCTGGAGATAGGTTGTGATGATATTTGCACAGCAGTGTAAAATACTTAATGCCTTTGAACTGTATGCTTAAAAATGGTTCAAGTGCTACATTTTATGTATTTGATTTATATATACGTGTGTGTGTGTGTGTGTGTGTGTGTGTCTTTGGAGAAGTTTTAGATTTATAGCAAAATTGAGAAGAAGGTATAGAGATTTTCCATACAACGCCTGCCCCCACACGTTATCATATTATCTTGCTGCATTTTTTACTAAGGATAAATCTACATTGACACATCATAATCACCCAAGGTCAGTAGTTTGCCTTACGGTTTACTCTTGGTGTGTACATTCTATGGGTTTGGATAAATGTAAAATGACATACATTCAGTAGTATAATGTCATACAGAGTGTTTAGACCTTAAAAGTCCTCTGGGCTCTAACTAGTCATCTCTTCCTCCCTACTGCAGGGACCACTGATATTTTTGTTGTCTCCATAGTTTTGCCTTTTTCAGACAGTCATATAGTTGGAATCATATAGTAGGTCACCTTATCAGATTGCATTCTTTCACTTAGCAATATGCTCTTAAGATTCCTTCGTGTTTTTCGTGGCTTGATAGCTCATTTCTTTTTAGCAATGGATATGGAATATGTCATTTATGTTTTAATCATCATAAAAATTTCAAAATATGTTGCCTTAGAGGATAATGAGCTCGTCATCACTGACGGTGATCAAGCAGAGGCAGGATATATAGAGATAGAGACAGATTTAGATACAGAGATAAAGTTGTTGTTTTCTTTTCTTGAGAAATGTCTTACAGCTACAGAAACTGGAGGTACAATCCTGGCCTGGTCACTTACTAGCTGTGTGATTTTGGGCAAGTTACAATTTCTGCCTCCTCAGGCATCATTATATATTTATAAAATATGTAGTTCCTAAATTGAAGAGATGTTAGATCAACCAAGTAATATGATAAATATGAAATTGCCCCATACAATCCATTTTGTGGTTTACCAAATGCCCATTAAATGTTAATTTCTGTTGGGCTAATGTACTGAAAAGTTCCTTACAACTCTTCAGAATTTATGATTATAGGAGGAAGTAGCTTTAACAAAAAATGATGATATTTTTATTTTGGGATACTATATGGGTAATCTGGACACTCACGGAAGACAGGGTTGAAGAAGTCATGTTCCAAAATGGAGATCAAGATTTTCCTCCTTTCCTCGTGTTCCAATATGGAGACTGAGATTTTCCTCCTGGGCCAGTAAAAGGTATGGTTGAAAAATAGGGATAAAGCTGGCATTTTGCTCAAAGACCAAGAATTAGAGAGAGGGCATATTAGAAGAGAGAATTATGCTACTGGAACAAGTCAAACTTCTAATTAGAACAGGGATCTTTAGGGAAGTCAGGTGAGGGTGGCCCTGGATGCCAAGATGCTTCTGTTGTGAGCCTCCTTGTTGCTGAGCTTTGGCATGTATTTCTTATCTCCTTGCCTGTGCAGTGAGCACCCACTCCTCTCAGTGCTCTGGTCAAAATCTCTAAAGCCTTTCCAACAACCCCTGGTAGAAATGGCAATCCCCTTCTGTATCCGACATACATTTCTCCCATAGCACATACATCATTTTTTTCACTTATGCTGATTCTAACCTATTTATTAAACTTTAAGTGCTTTGTAGGGAGAGGCAATGTCTTCTCTGTCTCCCCAGAAGTTATGGAGTAAGTGAATTAAATAACAAAGACATGCAGACAAGGAGGCTAAAAAATGGACAAGCCAGGCAAATGCTCTGGAGGATTCTTTGAGGGAAAATAAATAACCTGAACCTCATCTTAAATGGCCTTACCCCTTTCAGCATGGAAGATAACTGACATTTGATCTAGATCTTGAAGAAAAAAAAAAAGCAGTTGCTTTTCTCACTTGACATGATGTTATCTCACATTGTCTGAGCATTACCTGTACTCCCAACCACCATGAGGACATTGTGTGTTACCATTCCAGTTCCTGGTGGGCACACACTCTCCCCGGTGCTCTGTAGATTCTGCAAGACCACCAAGACACCTTGGGACACTACCACTGCTTTCCTTCCTAGCCAATGGCTCCCGTAGAATAGGCAACACATTAATGATTGTGGAGTGAATGAGCTAATGATAAATATCTCAAGGATTTAACCCCTTACATGGGCCCACTGCATCATAACTATTATAGCTTCAGTGACCCCAGTTTCCTATCCTCATTCCAGGCAGATAGACTGATGGTTTGCAAGTCCCCACCAGTCAGAAGAACAAGAGCCCATCTGCTTTCTTATTTACTGATCAGCAGTTAAATCAAATCAAGAGCCCAATCCCTGAATGGAGTGTAGTTTGTGACTTTAAGATCACAACCTACAAAGCCTCAGGTTGCAGCCCAGGACCAAGTAGGCCTGTGGCATCAGTATAAATAAGACCTGTGACAAGGGTAAGATGTGCCTTGGTATAGATCCTTAGGTGAACATCTGCCTCCTTACACAGGAAAAAAAAAGTCAACCCAGTTTAATAGTTTCTATGTGCATTCTTAGTAAGAAGTATTAGCCCAGGGATTTTAATGCAGTTAGAATTCAAATTCCAGTTTCTTGCAAGAAATGACTTTTCATTAGTACTGTGATATGAAATGGTTTCAGAAGTCCCCTGGCCGCCAAAGCATATATTTGATGCATAGCCCGGATCCCCCTCAGTTAGCATACTTATGTTTATTCATTCAGTATTCATGTATTCATTCATTCAGTGATTATTCAAAAAAAAGTTTTAAGGTATGAATGGTATAGTGTCTGTTTTCTAAGGAAATTAAGGCTGTAAGCTACATCACTAGATAACAGACTCCTCTATTTTATTGGACACTTTATGAAGGCAGTGATTATGTTTTATTAATTTTTATATCATAATACCTTTTATAGTTCCTGGCACATAGTAGGAATTCAATAAATATGTTTTAATGACTGAATAAATTTCCTACTTTTATGGAGAAATTTTATCAAACAAGAGTCAATACTTTTTCTTCCCAAAAGTGAAGAGTTACAGTTTCTCAGTTAATATCACTGGAATTGAAATAGCCACAAAGACAAAATTTAAATATAAAATAGACCAACTGGTTTAAGATTTCAAAGGTATGATGTTAATAGACCTTTTCAGGTTCTGGGAGAACCTTCAAAACTAAAGATATAATTGAATGGCTTCTTAAGAAATTGAGTGCTCATGAGGGTTTTGAGAGGAGATTGATTACAGCTCAGTAAGACATGTATAAGAGCTGAGGTTTTAACTGAATAGAGCAGATTTTGTTTTGAAAAGTAAATGCAAAGCATTCAGGTCATTTTGTTTGTTTTTCAGAAAAGAGGAAATATGTATAACTCAAAGCATTAGACACATGGAATTCTTTTGGAAAGGCACTTCTAAAAATTATTAAACAATATAAACACAAAACCTAAGAACCATTTTTGTCAAGGATATTTCTCTTCCTAGTATCAATTATATGTACTCCTCAAGCTGCAAAGAGAACTAAAGATCATCTAGCCCAGGCTGGTTTCTTTTGAGACAAGTCAAGGAGGGAATGTAGAAACTGTCATGAAATGTGAAATACCTGAGATTTCAGAGTATTTGTAAATTAGCAAATTAACTGGTCCACAATTCCATGGATGCGGGTGGACGACCCAAGACTCCTGGGTTAGAGGTGAAAGGTTATGACACACAGGAATGACAGTAGTCTATCTGTCATTATCTGTGTTCCCAATCCCTCAGACCCGGGACCCACAGGGGAACACAGAGAAGGCCATCTGACACGTGCACGAATAGTGGATGTATTACAGAAGAGCCTTGAGCTTCAGGGCTCTGAATCTTTTCCAGAGAGTAGAAAGTATGTCTTCCCTTCCCTCTGCAAGAGGATTTATCTTTATTATCCTGAGGAATAAATATGCTTCCCTTTTCTCTGGAAGGAGACACTGTCTTTATCGTCTAAGGCTATTTGTTATCCACACATCTTTGAAAGCACAGTCCAGAATGAAGGGCACTTGGTGCCTCACTGCCAAGATATGCACAAATGTGAGAGATCCATGAAGAACTGTCTCTTGACAGAGGCGAACCACCTACAAAAGCTTGCACAGCTGTCTTCAAGCCTAGGCTTCTTTTCATGCCACCGTACTATTTCCCCATAAGCACCCAAGTCACAATAGCATTTTTAGAACATACAGCTTTTCATTTTCTGGAAGCCTTGCTGCTCCCAATTACAGAAGCAAACTTTGAAATCTTCATGACAAGATTTAGAGTTGGTACTGGATATGTCAATTCCTGAGTCCACATTGCTTTAGTACTCCCTGTGCTTGAAGGTCAATATTGGCTTCCCAATTTCAGTTTTGATAGGATTTGGTCAGGTGTCTCTTGAGTCAATGGAAACAGTGGTGGTAGTAAAGAATGGAACAGCACCCAGATGTCAAATACCCTGAAAAGGAGGCAGCTCATCATAGAAGATGATTCTCCCACTTTATGAGTAAGAACTCATATTTTTTGCCAGTCTGAATGGATAAGGCTTGGAGATGTAGGTGAAAGTCTACAGCTTATTTATAATACTTAAATTAAAATTTTAATTACTTGTACACACTTCAAATCACATGCACAATTATATGGTATATTAGTTAAAAGCTTTTTCTCACATATCCTGAAACAATGTCATTCACATTCTTTGCACACATCTTCAACATTTAGAGCTGCTTTGAGATTACCTAATGTAATTTTTAGGACTGTCATTTCCACATTCATGTAAGTCCTTTGAAATTTAATAGATTTTTTTTTTACCATGTTGTCTCTATAAGATTTATCTTAAATCGCCTGGTGGTGGGTATTGAGGGCATGTATTGCATGGAGCACTGGGTATGAGGCATAAAAAATGAGTCTTGGAACACTGAAAAAATTGAAAAAATTGAAAAAAAAATTATCTTAAATCATGAATATATTAGGTAACTTTTTTTTCCCATCTATGTTGTAGATACGTCATAATCTCCAAAATGGAAGAAAACAATCTACCCCTTCTCAAAGCAATATTTTGAAACTTTTGAGTACAGTAACTTCCAACATTGGCAAATATGAGGACATAACCCTAAGCATTAATCCTACATCCAGGTTATATTTCTTGCTTCCCCCTACTTCTCTCAATTCATTCACCTGAGCTCTAGAAACAACTCAAATAGAATTAGTTGAGAACATTTCAGACTAATGCAGTTTCTTCAAAGAACAGTTAGTTATGAAGTACCCTGAACCAGGAGAGATTCACTAAGAACTTGAGTGTAGGAGAAATTCCATACTTTACTGAGAGTTGATTTGAGGGATGGAGAGGAATCCTCACCTTATTATAGACATGTATTAGCTTATTTTAGCTGAGTAATTTATAATTCTGAACCTTTGTTTCTTATCATTAAAATAAAAAAAATCTGTGTATACTGCCTATATCTTAGCATTGTTAAGAGTGTTGGGTAAAATAATGTGAAAGAATTTTACAAACCGTAATTTCCATGCGTTTGTGTCTTGGTTTATGATGTCAATTCTCTGAAATTCTTGTCTTGACTGTTCCCATCCTTGTTCATGTGGCCACTTAACTTAAAATTTGGGTGTCACTTTGAATCTACTCCCTTATCAAACTAATTGCCAGCTCCTGCTAAAATTTTTCTGTTGGATATATTTTCTCTTGGATACTACTGTTTCTACTACTCTTTTCATAACTACTCCTAGCTTTGTTCTGACCTTGCTCATTTTGTCCTGATAGGCTGCATGATTATGTGGCATTCTTTTCCTCCCAGCCATCAGAGTCATCTATCTTAAATGTAAATCGAACCACATCAGTCCTAAGATTAAAATCTCTAAATGTCTCCCATTTGTCTAAACATACCTAAAGTGCATTTTTTTGATACCAAGTTCTATAAAGAAATGTTCTTTTAAAAAAAAATTAGGGGTGCCTGGTGGCTCAGTCAGTTAAGCATCTGCCTTCTGCTCAGGTCATCATCTCAAGTTCCTGGGGTTAAGTCCTGCATTGGGCTTCTTGCTGAGAGGGGAGTCTTCTTCTCCCTCTGTCTGTCGCCCTCCCCGCTTGTGCACTCACACTCTCTCTCTTTCAAATAAATAAATAAACAAACAAACAAATAAATAAATAAATAAATCTTTTAAAAAACCCATTTTATAGTGAAAAAATTAGAAATTCTGTACAGTATATTTAAAACTGTTATTGTTGACAAATGCTTATTTGCATATTAAAGGATCTTTGAAGTCCTGGAATAAAGCTATTTCTTTCTTTTCCCAAATAATGTTATCTTTTCAAATAATCAATTGCTTTTGTTTGGCAACCAACACTAGTTATTGCTCTAAGAAAGGCACACAGGACAATGCAAGCCTATAACAAAAGCCCACACTCCTACTAAACATGGTCCAAGGCCTCTCCTACTCTCTCCATCCTTCCTCTCAACTCACCTGTCCTGTTTCTCTTGACCCCAAAACTCTAGTCACTGTTAGCAGAGTTTACCAAAAAAAGAGGTTTTGATCTCCTCAAAATTGAGGTACAGCCTACTGTCTTCAAGTGCAAATAAGTTGTATTATTTTAGTTCTACTATATATTTATAATTATTCTTAGATGATAATATATCACCTAGGCTTCTTCTTTGAAACAGACGTCATCAGGCTATTCATTCTTTGTAGGTAGCAAATATATTTCAAAGAACTCACTGAACACTAGGTTTCTTTAGATTGATATTTTAAGAGCAAACCTATTGGAAGACATTACTGATTCACAATCTGGAAATAATGGATAGAAAACCAGCATATAGTAATCAGCTTCTCAAGTCTGTGTTTTATTAGTACCCTAGGTACAGACATGGAGAAAAGGCTGGGATTAGGTAGCTGATGGTTTCACCATGAAGTACATAAGTTTTTTAGATTCAGAGTTGAAGCGAATGAATGTACTTTGACTTTTTTTTTTTAATACTCAAAAGACCTGAAGTTAGTAGTTTGATAATTAGGCTGTTCTTCATTTTCAGACAGAAATTAGACATGATTAGGAATGCTGAAGTACTGGGCAGGTCAATGGCGCATCATTATTAGAGCCATTTAATGCATTTTAATGGTGGTTGATAAGGTACAAAATGCTACGTAAGCCAAAAGAAGAAGTTTTATTCCATTATATGTGAAGTGTAGATATAAATGAGCTCACATTTGCATTTTGTATGCATTAGTTCAAAAAATTCAACATTTCCTCTTAGATGTGAGTCGTGGAATATGTAATTTGTGAGAGATGAGCACTGCTGAAGCCAGCACCTCTCCACACAGGTGCACCTCCAGACCTGCACATACAAATAGTCCTTCACAGGGAATTAAAGAAAAGATGTCTCCAGCACTTGGGCTGCTGAAAAGCCATGCTTTAAGTTGTAATGTCAATTGGTTGAGTAAATAGTTCATTCCATTTATATTTATATATTGTTAATAAATATAAAACAGTAACTTACATGTTATTGTCTTATTTCCATCAGGTTTACAGATTTCACTGATTTTTATATAGGTAAGAAAACAAACAAAGACAAGCAAAAACTATAGTGCAAATACATCTTGTGCTAAGAAAGATTCCACTTTCAGGGTACCTGGGTGACTCAGTCAGTTAAGTGTCTGCCTTTGGCTCTGGTTATGATCCCAGGGCCCCGGGATCAAGCCCTGTGTCAGGAACCCAGCTCATCAAGGAGCCTACTTCTCCCTCTCCCTCTGCTCCTCCCCCCTCATTCATATTCTCGCTCTCTTGCTCTCTCTCAAATAAATAAAAAATCTTTAAACAAAGAAAGATTCCACTTTCTTAGCCATGCTTTTAAAGCTTTTTAGTAATTCCCATGTATGTTAGATATATTCTTACCTTTAAAATTAATTTTCTTGAGGAACTAAGTGTTGGAATTTGAAGTGATCAATAAATAATATCCTTTCTGTTGGTCTAGTTTGGGAACAAGACATAGGCACAAGCGACTGGAGATAAAAATATCACTTTTTCTTGGAACACTGAAAAATAAAGTAGTTATAAAAATTTAAAAAACACTAATAGATGAATAAAGATTAAATTAAATAATTAAAAATATCACTTTTTGTTTTTAACTGATAAGGAGCTACTGGAGCTTATAGCTTATGTCTGTTGGTAAGTTAAGTGGGTGTACTGACATGTCATGATCCCCAAGCTAGGCCATGGATCACTGCATTAGAGGGGAAATTTGAGTCTGCAGAGCAGGGACACTTATCCAGGGATTGCTGCCTCTCTTTGGTCCAGGCGAGGAAGACAGAGACCAGATTCTCCATGCTCCCACAGGAAACAGGACCAGTTGCTGTCATCTACCAACTGGCTGGTCCACAACTGCACAACTCAGGGGAATAATAAAGATGAGACAAGAGCCAGAACAAGTGTTCTCTCAGAAACCAGAATAGTGGCAGCCAGCATCTTCCCCACTTAGGAACTCTCAGCAAAACTCCAGATATGGGTAACACACTGTGATTTTTGATAGGCACACACATAGTTCACTCTTTTCTCTCAAGATGCCACTGCCCTATTGTCTTTCGGGAAGCCACGGGGAACCCAAGTGTGCCTTCATTCTGCTTCCCTGTGGGGAACATAAGAGAAGCTTGTTGATAAAATTCCTGTTTGAAAGGACAGAGCTGGGGTCCAGAGCTATCGCGCTATCACAGTATAAATGGCAAAGGAGGAAGAGTCCTGGTGTCAAGCTCTTTAGTGTCCAGTAGCATCAGCTGCATCATTAGTCTGTGACCCATGTCGCTACTTGGCTTGGCACATCAGAAAACTCACCTGAACATAATGCAGCCTCACCACGCTTGTCCTGGAGCTCTTTCCAGGTTCTACACCATGCAGTGATGGGAGGGGTGAGGCGATGATTTCCAGGGAGAGGCAGAGATATCTCTGGATTATGGAGTTGCATGTGGGATCTCCACATGGATGGGCTGCTTTCTGATGGAGCTTCCCAAGCAGCCTGTGCTTAACCCCCTGATTATTTAAGATCAAAGAACATTTCAATCAGGACATAATCAGGCGGGGTTGCTTGAAAGGAAAGCAGCTTTTTATTCTTTGGGGACAGTGAATCGTTCTTTCACAATAGCTATTGAGGGCATAGGAAGGCAGAAATGTGTAGTTCATAAACCTCATGGTGGTTCTGAACGAGAGTCTTTATTATTCTCCTAATGGATTATAATGCAGGTAGCTAACCTGTTTCGAGTGGGCTAGTCACTGTTCTAAGAGCTTAACATTAATTAACTCAATGTGAATTAACTTATATGAAGCCTCAAAACAACCCAACAAGTTTATACTGACTTTATTATAATTTATAATTTTTATTTTAAGATTTTGTTTATTTCACAGAGAGAGAGAGAGAGAGAGAGAGAGAGAGAGACAGCAAGAGAGGGAACACAAGCAGGGGGAGTGGGAAAGGGAGAAGCAGGCTTCCCACCAAGCAGGGAGCCCGATGCAGGGCTTGATCCCAGGACCAGGACCCTGGGATCATGACCTGAGCCAAAGGCAGACACTTAATGACTGAGCCACCCAGGTGCCCCTATAATTTATACTTTCATATCATCAAAAGAAGAATGAGGTCCTTAGAAGGTTAGATAACCTGTTGAAATTCATCTAGTTAGAAAATTGCAGAACAGTGGCTGGAGCTCATCTCTTAGCCAGAGCACATAAACCATATAAGAAGTCTCTTCTCAGCAGTGTAATGTAACTGTTTGTTATCCCTAATAAACTAAATGCAATTATAGAAAGTGAAATCTGTGACTTGTGTTTATTTAGTGAGTTGTAAAGGAAATTATAACGAATGCTATTCAATGGCATTTTTAGTAAATGAATTTCTTCTTATGGGACTTGGTATTGTTTATGGATCATTCACTTTTCTCTGCCATTCATGTTCAAATCTGAAGTATTGCATGATTTATTTGGCTGTTTACTTTTTTACTATTGGTCTTTTCTTCCCATCACTAGCATAGTAAGTGTCACGAAAGAAGTGCTTGGCAGTAGTAGGAACTCCTTAAATATTTGTGCAGTGACTGAATGAATGAAGTTAAGAAGTTATTTATCTAACCTCCAGTGGCCCATTTTCTTTCTCGCTGTAGCTTCAGAGAATAACTGCTAGTAACTCAAATTTTTTAAGGAGTCGAGACAAGTGAATTAGTGAAAATCCTTGCAGGTCCTTGATTTTGTTAAGTGTTGTACTTAATGATTCATATTCTTAATACAAATATGTGGTTAGTGATTCATATTCTTAATGTAAGTATGTACATTTTTAATTGATGTAAAGTGAAGTGAGCAGTGAAGAGTTAAGTGTTTTAAAATAAAATTTCCTTTGCCATTCACAGCAGTTGCAATAATGAACAATCTTGTGCCTGTTTCTGCCTCTAGACTTTGTACATGTGGTTTCCTCTTCCCACAGTGCTCGCTTCCTGCCCTTTCCCTTTGCTCTGTCCCATTCTTTCTTTAGGTCTTAGCTTCCACGTTTCTTCCTCTAAGAGGCATTGCTAAGCCCTCCAAGTTGGACTATACTACCTGCTGTGATCACCTTTACAATGCACTGTAACTTACTCTTTTGGTCTGTATCCCCCAACTAGACTCTATACAGTTGACCCTTGAATAGCACAAGTGTTAGAGGCACCAATCCCTCACTCCCTCAGTCTAAAATCCACAAAGAAATTTTGACTCCCCCCAAACTTAACTACTAATAGACTACTGTTTACAGGAAGCCTTACCAAAAACATAAACAGTTGACTAACACATATTTCATGTTTTATGTGTTATGTACTATATTCTTACAATAAAGTAACCTAGAGAAAAGAAATGTTAAGAAAATCATAAAAGAAATACAATTACAGTACTGTACTGTAAAAAATCCACATGTAAGTGGACCCATGTGACTCAAACCTGTGCTGTTCAAGGATCACCTGGAGTTCTTGATGGTTGAGATTCTCTCTAGTACCTAGGGTAACATCTGATACAGCAAAGAATTTCAATAAATATTGAATGAGTGAGTGAAGGAATGAGCACCGACAGCTGAGGAAGTAGGTGTGCTATTAAAATTACTGTCAGCTAGGGGTGCCTGGGTAGCTCTGTCAATTAAGCATCTTCCTTTGGCTCAGGTCATGATCCCATGTCCTGGGATCCAGCCCCGGTTCAGGCTCCCTGTTCAGTGGGGAGTCTACTTTTCCCCCTCCCTCTGCCTCTCCTACTCATGCTCTTTCTCTCTCAAATAAATAAAATCTTAAAAAAAAAACACATTGTCGAGTAATAGGAAATGAATTTGGAAAACAGAATAGAAGGGTGCTGGAATCAGAGGGAGGAGCTCAAACTGTTCATCAGAACTCAAGTGATCACAGTGGTTTCTGGCTTTTAAAGAGCTGGACATGAATCTATCAGCTCACACCAGGTAATTTCCAGTCTTCTGTGTCAATTCTAGAAGCAAGGAGAATGGACTGTAGTGCCAGGAAAAATGAACACAGATAACACCTGGTGAGGAAATGGCAGCTGCTGTCCCTGTGAGTCACATGCCGGGACAATTTCCCAGTTGGGTACACAACCCATGAAGCAAGAGAAACAGCAGAACAGAAATCATATAGTACCAAAAAAAACCACCCTAAAAAACCACCCTAAAAAACATCATAAGGTAGAGTGAGATAAAGGAATAATGTGTGAGGACAGGAAAGAAAGAGTTTAAGTGAAAATATGTAGAGAAGGCAGTAAATATCTGAAACAGTAATAACTGAGCTCGGTTCTACAGACAACAGTACCCTGTAGCTCATGCTTAGTGATACTGTTCCCATTCTTGTGACTCGCCCTCTGTACCCTCAGGGCATGTTCCAGGACATTTGATTCTCTTAGCAATGAATCAACATGATGATGGCCAGGGTCATATCACTGGAGATCCTTTTCTGGAATATCTTCTAGCTTTGTCATTCTCAGTTTATATTTCACCCTGTCTGAGCCCTTCTGCTGGGAAGAGTGGGTGGCTACCTACCTGTCCTTGAAGAGTTGGGTGAAGCCACAGGACTGCCCCATTGAATGAACATGCCATCATCCATGTGACTGTATATTCTAAAGTGCTACTCAAACCTTAATGATTATTATTGGCATCAATAAAATATATTATTCAAAAGATTACAATTCAAAGCTGTAAATTTCATGCATCTTAAATTATCAGAGAAAAGAGATATCATTCCTGGAATGATCACACTGAAATGCCAGGGATTAGAGGAAAATAATTTTGTGCCTGTCCCGCAAGCTAACCCCTGAGCAAGCCAACATTTATATAAATTCTATTGGTGAATCTATTATCTCAATGAGATAGTTCCTTTTTCTAGCAGAAGAAATGGATTGCTAGTCTGAAATGAGAAAAGTGTTTAATCAGTTCTTAATGTCTTTCTATTTTTCAATACAGATTAGAAATAGTGAAAAAACCTATGTAGAATGATGCAGTGTAACATAATAATGGGGAATGGTTACCCAGAGGATATTTCTCATTTGATTTTCCTTCTCTGTCTAGAGGTTTATGTGTCTTTAAAATTTTTTCACGTAGCCTTTTCTTTAAAACCCATTGGGGTATAAGGAAAAGTGAATGTTTATTAGGCATGTTAATGAGTGAATGAATAGTTTTCTATACGTGCTCCATTAAATGAAAGCACTAAAACAAATTAGGGCATTACTTCATGTGTATATTAATAGATTCAAACCTATTAACATACCAAAAGTCAATTAGCAAATTGAGACTTATAGCAGTGCCTTAAAGGTGATTGTAAAACTTTTGTTAAGTTTTCTCCCCCAAAATCCTTCAACTTCTCTAACTTGGAAAGTTCATGAAACTATAGAATGTGATCATAAAGAATTTAGCAAAGCCAGTGCTCTTTTTTTTTTTTTTCGTGAAAAGGAAACTATTTGTGCAGATTCATATCATAAATTAATGCCTGAGTCAACCTCTAACATCAGGTCTACTAACTTGCATCCAGGACTTTTTTTTCATTGTATGATGACCAGGCCAACCTTTGTCATGATTATTACTTTTTTTTTACTTTAAATTTATTTTATTTTTTCAGTGTTCCAAGATTCATTGCCCATGCCCGACACCCAGTGCTCCATGCAACAGGTGCCCTCAGTACCCACCACCAGGCTCTCCCATCCCCCCACTCCCTCCCTCCAAGTCCCTCAGTTTGTTTCTGTATCCAGAGTCTCTCATGTTATGAAGATGTCGTACATATTACAATGGAATACTACGCCTCCATCAGAAAGGATGAATATCCAACTTTTGTAGCAACATGGACTGGATTGGAGGAGATTATGCTGAGTGAAATAAGCCGAGTAGAAAAAGTCAAGTATCACATGGTTTCACTTACTTGTGGTGCATAAGGGGTAATATAGAGGACAGTAGGAGAAGGAAAGGAAATGGGAAGTAGGGTAATTCAGGGCGAGAAGCCAGTGCTCTTTTTTACTAAAATTTGTTGACCTGCATCTAGCTTCTTATAATTTTAGACATTGAATGGAATCCAGAGTTTAGATTTTATTTGTTTCTAGGGGTAGAAGCTTACATGATAGACTTCAGCATTTTCATATAGTTGTTTCTCTCCTCCATGGAATTTCAAAATCATTACAGGTGATTTTGCTCTTCTAGTCTTCCCATTCTAATCTATTTTTTTTTAATCTATGGGATATTTTGATTCCATGGCTCACTTAAGCTTTTCTTGCTTCAATCAATTAAAATATACATGTGTTAAACATCTTTATTTGCAGAGGCATTGTCCAAGCTGTTCTTTCAAGACGAATCAGTAGAACTTAAAGGTGGTTTGTTGAAAGGTCAGCTAAAACAGGGACTGATTTATATAATTCTTTAAGGATATTAGAGGATGCAGAATCAAAAGAGACAGCATCTAAAAATTGGAATTTAGATACCTTGGTTTTCAAATCACTTTGCTTCTTTTTATAATTGAGAGTATTCTTTAAATTAAAAAGATTTGATCTTTTATAGGGCATTACTATTATTTTGATGTATTTCAAACATGCAGAAAATGTTTAGGGAACAAAAAGCCCTAACACCTTTGTATCTCTTGCTAATCTCATTCTTTCCTGTTCTCCTCATTGCAACATTTGGTGTTTATTTTTCCCAATAATCTTTTTACACTTTATATTTATGGACCTATAAACAGTATGGTATTGTTTTGCATATTTAAGCTTTATTTAAATATTAGTACATAAAATTTAAATGTGTGGTATCACACTATTATAGCTTTTTCTGCTATACCTAATGTTTTTGAGATTTATCCATATCGACACATACAGCTCTAGTTCATTTCTTCACAGTATATTATGCAGAAGAATGGACATTGATGTTGTTTCCAGTTTTTATTATAAACTCTGGCACAATGAGTCTGCTATCTATCCATCTATCTTTCTCTAAATATATATTGAGTCTATGTGTGTGTGTGTATTTCTGTGTATATTCAATGAGCCTGTATGTATATCTGCTATACACATGCTACAAGAGTTTCTCTAAGCTTGTAGGAATGAAATGAATAAAGCATAGCCTAAGCACAAATCTTCAGCTTTACCAAGTCCTAATGTTGCAGTTTGCCTTCCTCCCCGCAGGACACCAGAGTGCACTTTGCTCTGCTCTCTCAGTGCTTTCGGACCCTAAGTTTTTGTTCATCTTTTGAGTATGAAGTGGTATCTCATTGATTTGATTTGCATCTATCTCAATAGTGTGATCTTGGATATTTGCAAATCTGCTTTATACATTCTTCAAAACTATTCAGTGAAAGCACACTCATTAAAAAATTGGAAAAAGAAAATTCAGGAAGGAAAAGTTTGCCTACTGTTCCATTATTTATAGATAACTACTGCTTGCGTTTTCTATTTTAATATTTCCTTACTGTCTCATTTCTTTTTGAGTATTGTTATTTGTAGTTTTATATATATGTATATATATACACACATCAGATATTGATTTTAAACAGAATTAGTTCATGTTTTAGATGAAAGTAAGTTAGAAAATATTTGTTTCTGGATGGATTATTAGTCTGCATCATGAAAGAAAAATGACATATGCCATTCCATAGGTTTCAGATGTGCCAAAAAAAATGTCCCTCAAGTACTGTGACAGTGTTGATTACTGTAACGATGTGGCTTTTATGAAAGTAAAAAAAGAATGTTTTAATTAGTAATTCTAACTCCATGTTTGGTATTGCTATTTAAGGAATATTACCAATAATGGAATAATGAACACCATCTATTGTATGAAATAATCATTAAAACTGCAAAACATTCTGTTTGAACTCTGGGCATGAATGCAGTTTAAGAAACTCATTTCCTGTGACTGGGAATGGGACAGATCCAGAAGAAAAGCTGCAGGAATGGTGCAAAGTCCAGGGGCCTCTTGCACAAAACACTATGGAATTTTTTGCTTTGAGACTGAAACCCAGTAAAGGTAGATTCACCAGTCCTGTCTTATCGAGCCCTCAGTTGTAAATGTCTTTCTGTTCAAGGCTCACTGTAGTAAATCTTAAACAACTTTTATAAACTTGAGTACATAAATGTGATATGGCCATAGCATAACTTGCTTGTAACCCTTCTGTTGCTTTAATATACTGATAACAATGGGATTGACAATTCACTAAGCCTTCTTATTCACAAAGTTCTGTCAACATTATGCTTCTGTCCTTTTGAATTTAATGTCCCAGGAAAGCCAAACCAGGCAACATATCTCACTGTTGTTGTGATTTGGGGGATAGCTTGTTTTCTTATTACTCTCTCTCTTTCCTTGTCTGTCTCCCTACTGTTCTCCCATCCTTCCTCTTCCCTTTGTCTTTCTTTATTGTTATTATTATTACTTTCTTTGTCCTTTCAAAATACATATTTGTCATGACATACATGTCTTTCTGGGTTTTTTGGCTGGAATGAAGTTTGTTGATTATATCATAGTAAGAACTTCAAGGAGATTCCTTGGATCAAAGACTTAGTTCCACTTTTTTTTTATTATGACTTATGTTTCAGTTATTGCTTCTTCCTCAGGGACAACCACAACATGTGGGTTAGAGAACTATTTTCTGCTCTTTATACTACTGGTGGTCTTCTCGTTTTAATATCTTTAGTGTTTCTTTTGAATTTGGGGAGAACTTTCCATATGCTCCAATTTTTTTAGTGTATTTTCTGACATGTAAATTTCTGCCCTCCAATGTGGTTTTTAATTCTGGTTTTTCCATGTGTAATAATTTTAATGCACTTGAATTCATTCCTGATTTCATATGTCTCCATTTTTTTGCTTGCTATTGTTTTCAATTTTGCTTGTTCTGCTTTCTATGTGCTAATGAAAATGTTAATGTTTTTAAAATTTACCCCTGATAACTATAGTAAATTGTTTTCAGTGATTTACCTCTCTTTCATTTCTTGTGGACTAGGCTGTCTTCCTCTTCTTTGACAAGGGCTTATCAAAATGTCACTGCTTTTCCATTTTGCTTTTTTCCCTATTTTCTGATATTTAATGATAGAAACATGTGTCCGAATGTAGCTTAGTCCAGGTTTAATGACTCAACATGAAATGCCTTTCACTTTGATTAGATTTTCGGGGATTGAGAAAAACAATATTGATTAATTGAAGATTATAACAAGGAATTTGCAAATATGCTAATATGCATGCATATCTTTTGCCACTCTGTGTATGAGTGTTTGCTTCAAGAAAGGGGTAAAAAGTGCATTTCAGGTTATATGCAGATATGTACTTTAAATAATAGTCATATACAGAAAACATTAATTTTTACTATCATTTCTCTAAAAAGTTACAAAATGCCATAAGTAGATGCATCTTGATTTTTCTTAGTGGTGTTCTTTTTTTTAAGTGGATGAGTTCATTATTTTCTCTGAACTTTGTACTAAAATATTTCCCATTTATGTTTCTTTTTTTTTTTTAAAGATTTTATTTATTTGACAGAGAGAAACGCAACTAGAGAAGGCACATAGCAGGGGGAATAAGACAGGGAGAACCAGGCTTCCTTCAGAGCAGGGAGCCTGTGTGGGGCTCGATGCAGGGACTCCGGGATCACGACCTGAGCCGAAGGCAGTCGCTTTAACGACTGAGCCACCCAGGCGTCCTCTCACTTACGTTTCTGAAAAATACCTGATTTTCTGCTTGAAGGAGAAAGCTATCAGCTGAATGAATACCTTTAGGCATTTTTTATGCTTGTGAATATTCACATCACACGTTTTGTGTTTAAGTAGCTGGAGCAATAGATGTTATTTAACTAGGGGTATACTTTATTATAGTATAGTTTTGATATAATTTGAGTTTTATATGCTTGTTTATATTCTGGCTTCATCCTGAAATAGTGTTTTTGATTCTTCTTCTTTTTTTTTTAATGTTTCCAGGTTGTTTTGCAAAGATGGCAACCAATTACAGTCTAATAAAATCACAACTTTATGAAGTATTTACAAAGGAACAGAATACGCATAAAGACAGAGATAGATCACCTTGGGTAACATTCTGTCAAGTAGGAGCTATAGTTAATATTTTATTAAAACCAATTTGCATGAAGACATTTATTTTTAAAACAATAGCTAGCATTTACTTTCGCTATGGAACAATGAAAAACTTTCAATAGTAAGGGAAGGCTGAATGAATTCTTTTCCTAGCTCCTTTCTGTGAAAGAAATAAGTCTCAGGTGGTTGCCTAGATATAAAGGTAAAATCAAACATCTCTCCATTTACCAATGGCTGATTTTTTAAGGATGCAGTAATAGGTTCAAACAAGCTCTATTACTGGGAACTCAAACGCATCCTGTTGTGAGTGTGCATTTATTTGAAGAAAAATAGGCTTTAGGGGCGCCTGGGTAGCTCAGTCGTTAAGCATCTGACTTCAGCTCAGGTCATGATCCCAGAGTCCTGGGCTTGAGCCCCGCATCAGGCTCCCTGCTCAGCGGGAAACCTGTTTCTCCCTCTCTCTTTTCCCCTGCTTGTGTTCCCTCTCTCACTGTGCTTCTCTCTATCAAATAAATAAATAAAATCTTTAAAAAAAAAAAAGAAAAGAAAAATAGGCTTTAAACGAGGAAGTGAGGTGGCCTTTGAAGGAAGTAATGCTACCTTCGGGTTCACAGTAAGAGAATGAAATCTGAGCTACATCAGAAGATTAAAAATATTTAGAGGAATGTATAATCTTAAGGTCAGAGGCTCTCAAAGGGAGCATAGTTTAAGAGGGATTCAAAGATCTAAAAATGGAAAACTTGACCATATAACCTTAAATATTCTTAATGACAAAATGGAGACCTATAAAATTATAAAATACCCTTCAATTTTGGGATGTATAAATAAATGGTGGTACGTCCACAAAATGAACTACTGATATGCACAAAATGGATGAATCGCAGATAAACCAAGTAAAATAACTGGACTACATGTTACATCATTCGATTTATAAAATATTTCAGAGAAAGCAAAACTGTAGGAAAAGTGATTGCCAGAGGCAAGAGTGGTTTTATTCCAAAAGAGCAAAAGGAATTTTGTAGGGGTAATGGAAATATTCTGTATCTGGATTGTGGCAGAAATTAGCTCATTCTCTGCATTTAACACTATTTTCAGAACTGTCCACTTAAATGGTTGCATTTTACAGTACAATGGTTGCATTTTACTGTTATGGTAATTATGCCTTAAATTTAAAAATGGAAAATATGTGGCTTCAAAAGATATTCAAATTAACATAAGGGCCAATAAAGATGAAGGAATATATCCATTTGTATTTGTAGTCTGGGTATAAAAATAGTTTACTTGAGTGCGTGTGTGTGTGTGTGTAATCATTTAAAAAGTCATTCCTAATAACATTGAGTATGTTCTAAGACTTAAATTTCCTTTTACATTTAGTCTGTCTAAACCCTGGAAGGATAGGTCTATAGACTCTAACCAGGGATCGCAAGAAAGATGATCTAGTCTTAGAAACTAAAGTAGATTTTACTGGCATGAGGCTTCCAAGAAGAACAATTGACTGTTGACTGGGCATTGACGGGATTTAGTTTTGACATGATCCAGTTGGGAAATTCTGGTAGAAGTGGAATACATGAAAAGAAAGGCTCTAGGTCTCAAAAAATGTGAATGCTACATTCCCATTTCTGCTGTGTTGCCTGTGATATGTCTCCAAAACCTCATGGTGGTTTTGCTGTAGTTTGATTTGAGTATAAATAAGGCTTTTTGGATGATCTAAACAATTTTTACTACTATGGTTAAGATATAGCAAAGTCATGGTCCTATACTATATGTTGCTATTTATTTACTCCTAGTGGACTGTGGGTGCCTATTAGACCTAAGAAATCACTGCTGCTGTCTTAAACATCTCAAAACACAGTCCTGCTTCTAAACATGCTGAAAGTAAGCAAAGGAAGAATTTAATAATATATATTATATTCTCTCCTCCCCCTACCATATTTGTGCATATGTTTTTTCTCACAAATCTTTCAATAGGCAGGTGTAATTTATCTATTGCTTGAAAAGGTGTCTCTCATGTAAATTTCAACTGACTTTTGGGTTTCTGAGTAAGTACTTAAATATTTTTGTTAGTGATGTGTGTCCAATCATACTTTGGAATGAGACCATTTAGTAATCCTGAAGACGAACTAAAATTAAGTGGAGGCTTTTATTGCATTTTTATCTTTACTTGGATGACTTCCCTCCACTTTTTCAAAATTAAAAGTCAAAATAGCCAAAATTCTGATGCAGGATAAAATGATAACTATGACCTCTTGTTCTATCTCTTTTATTGTCCTTCACCTTTTTATCTTAAAGGAAACCTTTTAGCAATTCCTTTCCTATTTTCTGAAGGGATTTTATTTTATTTTATTTTATTTTTTTTAAAGATTTTATTTATTTGACAGAGAGAAACACAGCGAGAGAGGGAGCACAGGCAGGGGAGTGAGAGAGGGAGAAGCAGGCTTCCCGCCGAGCAGGGAGCCCGATGTGGGACTCCATCCCAGGTCTCCGGGATCATGACCTGGGCCGAAGGCAGTGGCTTAACCAACTGAGCCACCCAGGCGCCCCTTCTGAAGGGATTTTAAAAAACTATAGTTTCTATTATTGATTTTGGTTAGGAAAATAAACATTTTTATACTTGCTGTTAGGGCCAGTGAATTCTGGAAAACAATTTAGCAAAATATTTCTTGTAATTGTAGAATTAATATATTTCTTTTGACTAAAAAATTCTTATTCTAGAAAATCAGCTTAGGAAAGTTATCCTAGGTTATTCTAAAATAACACGAGAAAGAAAGTCAATATGGAGCTATTTGTAATAATTAAATGCCAGTCGTGTGAGGTGCTGTGTTTTATCTCAAATATTATCCCTTTTTGGCCCAGATAAATAGAGGTTACTCTAAAAGGCTGTAGAATAGTAGATGAATTTTGAAAAATAAGAATGTCTTATGTTGAATGTTCTATCATTAAGTAGGTAAAACATGGATTAGAAAATTCTTCTGGCCAGATATAGTTTTATGGACGCTGGGAAACAAACAGGGTTTTAGAGGGGAGGGAGGTGAGGGGATGGGTTAACCCAGTGATGGGCATTAAGGAGGGCACAGACTGCATGGAGCACTGGGTGTTATATGCAAGCAATGAATCATGGACCACTACCTCAAAAGTTAATGAAGTACTGTATTGTGACAAACATAACATAATAAAAAATAAATAAACATATGAAAACAGAACAAGAGAAGAAAGGAACAGAAAGCAACTACAAAAAGAGCCAGAAAAAAATGAACAGAATGGCAATAAGTTCATACCTATCAAAAATCACTCTAAATGTAAATGGACTATATTTTCCAATCAAAAAACATATAATGGCTAAATGGATTAAAAAATAAGACTCATCTCTATGCTGCCTACAAGAGATGCCCTTCAGATATAAACATACACATAAACTGAAAGGGAGAGGATGATAAAATATAATAAATTTGGTAAAGTCCAGGGTACAAAAAAATGCAAAAATTGGTTGCATTTCTAAGCTCTAACAAGGAACTATCAAAGGAGAAATTTAAAAAACAGCCCAGTTATAATTGCATCAAAAACATAAAATATCAAGGAATAAATTTAACCAAAGGGATAAAAAACCTGTATACTGAATGCTATAAGATACTGATGAAAAAAACTGAAGAATACACAAATCAATGGAAAGCCATGCCATGCTCATGGATTGTTAAATTTATTATTGTTAAATGTCAATATTACCCAGAGCATTACACAGATTCAGTTCAGTCTTTGTCAAAACTCCAAGAGCAGTTTTCACAGAAATAGAACGTTCTTAAAATTTGTATGGAACTATATTGAATTATACTCTAAATATAAATGTATGTATGTGTACACATGTATATATATAAATGAAATCTTAATCCTTCAAAAAAATAAGATTTCTATGTTGAAATTCTCCTATCTTTATTTTAAAACTCAATATGACTTCATAAAAATTACTGGAGTTCTTAGAGTAACTATCAGAAATTTCATCTGCTTAGCAATATTTTTTGGACCCTTTACTCTCATTGAGAGGGCAGAGATTATACTAACTTATTTCGCTCCCATGTCTTATTGCATTCTACCAGTTTGGAAATTTAGAACCCTTCTAAACCAAGCCTTGCAGATAAGTTATTTCAGACTTTCAGTTTGGTTCCCAGGAAGAACCTTTCCAGTGGAAATAATGGATCATTTGATGTAAAGTTGCAAGGCAAGCAAAGCAGATCAAATCTTATCTAAATGAAGATGTAAGTTAGGCTTTATTGCATTGGGGAAATGAATGGTAGTTAATTGCAGCAGTCCATTGACAAAGGCACTCTCTTATCACAAAGGTGTTTTTTGTCACTTCAATAAGTTGTAGACTTGACTCCCCATGCCCTCTGTAGAAAATATACTTCTTGACCTCAGAAAGCCACCCAGCTTATGATACAATATATACTCACAATGAGAATGGTATCATTCTTTAGAAGAAAACCACTTTGGCTATTGCTATTCACAAAAAATTCCATAGGATATTTTCATTACTAGACCACAGATTTTTAGAATCTGAGTCTTAAGTCATTACTATTGACAATTGCAGTCTAACTCTGGTCAGCCTAAATTGTTAAAATTATGCCTTGGTTTTCCCAGGAGTGAGGCAGTTCCTCAGGTACCTGAGAATTCAGGAGTCCAGGCCAAGAAGAAATGTTTGGCCTCTTTAGCAAAATGAGAGTTTTCCCCCTAGGCAGGTTGCTACTAGTTTTCAGCTATGAGTCTGAACCATGAAATGAGGGCTCCTTCGTGGCAAACTGCATGTCGATGGAATGCTTTGACTTTATAGGTCATAGCAAAGGAAGCCCTGGCAAATGACACAACCCTAGAGACAGAGGTGGGGAGTGCATTTCCACCCAGACAGGCTTTTTCTCCCACCAGCTGCTTGATCTTCAGCCAGTATTTTTCAGCTCAGACATTTGAATCTGTCACCTATAAAGTGAGAGCAATATGATCAGTCCTCTGTTCCTCACGCAATGTGAAGATCAATTATGTCAGGTCTATGAACACTGCTAAGTACAGCACAAAGGCTATGTGTTAACATTGAACAAGCACTGCAGATTTTTCCATTGAAAATACATTTGAAACCCAGAGCTTGCATGCCCTGGTAATGAGTGAAGTGAACCCCACACCATGACAGTGATTCCAGGGGGCATGCCATGCTGAGGGCTCAGATTGGAGAGTGGGAGCTGGTTGTCAGGCTATTCAGTAGATGTGAGCCCATGAGTCATTTATTCAGGCAATGAGCTTCAGCTGGTTATTGATTCATAAGAGCCCAATCGTGCTATATTTAGGACTGTCAAGTGTTGATCCCACCTACCTAATTTACTGATTTGAGAGACTGGGATTTCATAAGCAAAATATATTCAGAACATACCCTACTGCCTAGAGGCTACTTGGGATAAAGGCCAAGCAGTTCCAGAAAGTCTTTGACAATGTTAAGATGCACTCACATGCACTCTTAAAACTCCAATTAGAAAAAAAAAATCTATTGAATGACAATAATTTCTCAGGATTTGTTTTGGATAAAACTTCAGTCCATGAATGTGGTTACTGCTGTTTTGTGCCATTTTTGTTTGCAGCAGCTTTGGTCGTTTCTTTCTGTGACCTCGTGTTTGCTTAAGCCCATGCACAAAGTTGTTACTTGATACTGGGCCCTGCGTTAGGTGCTGGGAGCACAGCAAAGGAGAACACAGACATGATCCCTGCCACTAATGAAAATCATTCAGATAAAATACAAAATGTAGAACTGCCACTGTTGAGAGCTATGCAGGCGCAGTACGTCAGGCCACGAGCACTCCCCTGTCAAAGAGAACGTCACTATGAGAGTTTAATCTGGGATCTAAGTGTTCCATGCTCTGCACGTGACATGCTACGAGATATTAACAACTAACAACCAACCTCTGACTTGGAATTCAGAAAATGTTCATCTCTGCAGAAAGGCCTTCCCTGATGTTCTAAACTCTTCAGCCTCGTTTTTTATTACCTTCACCCTGAGTGTATACCCTTCATGGTGACTCGCAATGGTGTAGGCTCACCCCTTGCTGTCATCTGTATGTGGTTCGCTAGCATCCCCGGGGAACTGAAATTTCCTCCCTTTGAAATCAGGTTTTCTTTTTCTTTTTCTTTTTTTTTTTTTTTTAAGATTTTATTTATTTATTTGACAGAGAGAGAGAGATCACAAACAGGCAGAGAGACAGGCAGAGAAGGAGGAGGAAGCAGCCTTCCTGCCAAGCAGATAGCCTGATGCCGGCCCTGATCCCAGGACCCTGAGATCATGACCGGAGCTGAAGGTAGAGGCTTCAGGACCCACTGAGCCCCCCAGGCGCCTGAATATCAAGTTTTCTAAATAGAGACTCCCGAGGGATACATCCTCTCTTCAGGGTCCTGCCGTTGTCTGAGGCGCCATGCATCTTGGCCCATCTGTGATGCTCCCATGACATTTTTCCCTGTGGATGACCTAGATGCAGGCTCATGTGTTCACATGTAAAGCTATGGTAACTGCCTCTAAGTCTTGCTTCTGGACTCAGATGTGCAGCCTACAGACTTACTGGAAGGGTCCTGCCATCCCCTACACTGCCATGTGGTACAACAAATCAGACCTGGTTGTGACAGTTACTTCCTGAAGGAAGAATGAGTGCAGCCAGTGGATAGTCAGAAGCAGTTCAGATGGCCACCTTTAGGAGAGAGGTGATACTTGAGTTCATCCTTAACAACAGATTGAATTGAAATAGGCAGAGAAAAGGGAAAAAGGATAAAGGCCTTTTCTGGTTGAAAAAAAATTATGGGAGCATAAATGTCAATGGGAAAATGCCCGAGTTGTACTGGAAAACAAGGAATAAACTTGTGGAATCTGTTTGGTTCTCAGCACATTTACTGCATGCCAACCACGTGCTGAACTCCCACAAGATGTCAGGAATTAGAAGGTGACTAAGATTCTCTGTTCTTCAGAAAACCTGGCAGGGAAGTCAGGCATTGGATCTGAAAGGAGAAAGGGGGTCCTATTATGGTGATTTCAAAGGCTGAAATATATTCAGACCCCTTCTTTCAGTAAAAATACATTTTGGATGTTTCTTTGGATAATTTAAATAATATAAAACATTTTTTTCTCTAGATAGTGGTGAATTTATATCTCATCTTACTGTCTTATTTAGAATGGGCTCTGTGCAAGATACTTGCTTGAGTCACAATAGCTCCTTTTATGCTTAATTACTTTATGCATATATATTTTTTTTCTATAGAGCATGAAATAACCCAGTAGGAAAACCTACATTTTATGCAGATGAGGCATTCTAAACTTTTTTCATGAAGTTCTGCCATTAGAAAACTTTAGTATATAAGCATAAGTTTTGATGAGAAGGTTAATGTGATGGAAAATTAACAATAGAATAAAAACACATTTTACTATCTAATTAGCATTCAATTAGGACTGAGTTTTCATTTCTTCTATTAAAAAATGTTGATTTCTGAGAACATGTACACTCTTCTTTTTAAAAAGTTCTTCTTTGTCTCTGTCTCTCATAACCCCCATATACAAATACATAATTTTATACATATTAACACACTTTTCTCTTTTTTCCTTCTAAATAAACCTCCCCAATTCCCTTATTTAGGCATTTAAAAATTGTTACAGACTTGTTTTTCTTTTAAATGCTTCGTTTCTTAGAACTATTTTCAGTATAAGAACAATTTCTTTCAAAAATTTTGTTTGTTAAGCACGTTGTAGTTGTTATTTTTTTTTAAAGATTTTATTTACTTATTTGACAGAGCAAAACAAAACAAGAGAGGGAACACAAGCAGGGGCGTGAGAGAGGGAGAAGCAGGCTTCCCACCGAGCAGGGAGTCCAATGCAGGACTCCATCCCAGGACTCTGGGATCATGACCTGAGCCTAAGGCAGATGCTTAATGACTGAGCCACCAGGCACCCCTGTAGTTGTAATTTTTGTTAGACTCTGTACATTTAAGGGATCAGAAAAGACAAGGCTGAAAATGGTGCTTATTTTCAAGTCCATGATGGGTGTTAATGTGCTTTCTCTATTGTTGCCTTTATAGATTAGAAATGTTCAAGTGGTAGATTCTGTAACATGGGTAGATATGACCTGAATTCCCTTTGGCAAAGATTCTCCACCAGGAACCCTTAATACAGGTTATCTCCTCAAGCTGGTGTTTTCACTGTACAGGTGAGGATAATGAGATTCAGGCAGGCTTATCAGTGTAGAGCTGGAACTTGAATCTGCATAGACCTCTCTACCATTTTGTCTTACCGTCTGAGGGAATTAACTGTATTTAGGAAAAATATTCCTGGAAGCTAAGGTTGTGAAGTAATAACGTGGATCGATAAAGGAGTTTGGCAACTAGTGTATTAACATGATTTAAAGACACGATAAAATGTTTCTGTTTCAAATGACTTACATAGGCTTCTGCCTGAAGAATAAGAAATAGACAACATAGCCTTTGATGGGAGCTAGGATGTCATGAGGATTTTTTTTTTTTTAATTTTATTTATTTGACAGGAACACAGCTAGAAAGAGAGCATGATCAGGGGGAGGGGCAGAGGGAGAAGCAGGCTTCCCGCTGAGAAGAGAGCCCAACGTGGGCTCCATCCCCATCTCAGGGAGCCTGATGTGGGCCCCGATCCAAGAACTCTGAGATCATGACCTGAGCTGAAGACCCAGGCTTAACCCACTGAGCCACCGAGGTTCAGTGGGCCTTGATTCCAGGGCCCTGAGATCATGACCTGAGCCAAAGGCAGAGGCTTAGCCCTCTGAACCACCCAGAAGCCCTCATGAGAGGATTTTTAAGTGAATACATATTTTGCACTTTCAAAGGATAAAGGCACTCACTCTCATGCCTCAGTAAGATAACCTGGACTACCGTTTGTGTCTAGACTTTCTCTTTCCCCTAAGTCTAGTTGTTTCTATTCCCTCTAGCACTTTCATATAAGGAGATGTCCATCCATTTCTCCTATGGGGTAACGATGGGAGTAGGCGCTAGAGCATTCCAGGGATATCAGTATCTTCTAGCTTATCTAGACAATCCAGCAGGTGAATGCCCCAGTTGCTAGCAGGGGTCATCAACACCCAGAGCCCTTTGCTGAGCATGTTCCTGGTCAGGGTCTTGAGGGAGGGGACAGCCAGCAGGGCTGAGTAGCCCCGAGCTGCTCTCAGGGAAGCCTTGTCACAAGAAACAGGCGGGAGAGGCGGTCTAAAATCTGTGAGATAAGCAAGCTTCCATTTTCAACCCCTGAGTTTCCAAACTTGGGTGATTTCTACTTAACATTTAAGTGAGATAAAAGGAGAGCAAAACAAAGGAAAAGCTCCCGCAAATATTTTAAAACATTAAAAAAGCCTAGGTTTTCATGATCTACGGCCGCTTCTAAAAATGTGGGCACTTAAAGCAGAGCACAATAGGTGAGCTCAATCAAACATTCATGTGTGAAATACAAGCTCGGTTGTAAGCCATTTTAAAGAACTATAATGCCAATAAAGAGCAAATGGTAATGGATTTTTTTTTTTCCCCTGTGAGGCACAGACGGGGACTTTATAATTTACTTCTTATAGGGCCTATTGAAAAAATCCCATTGTGATCTGCTTTTGAATATCCCTGTTTTTAAAAATATCAATTACCTGGTTTTGTAATTAAAAACATAAATTAACCATGCTTTATTCCATATTATTTTTCTAGAATCATAAAGGTGAATAAAGTACTATTTCCATACTTATCCAAGACCCTTTATTACTTCTGAATGTTTGAAACTTTAATTAGTTTGCTTTTTTTTCCCCTTGGCATTGATAATTTTTCCTGTAGTCAATTTTTTGCCTACTTCTTTATAGAAGGACCTTTAAGAATACTGAGAATCAGTGTTTTTCCCCATTCACCAAGAAATTTTTATGCTGCCAATCAAATTCAAGCTAAAAGTTTACTCTTTGCCTGAAGCTTCAAGCATGCTTGAAACCACTCGATACGAGGATGTCCTTTAACTGTTTCCTTCACTGCCCCCAGAAGTCATCTGATCCTGTGGGTCAAAAAGTGCTGTTTCATTAGGATGATGCTCTCTTTAAATTAAGGGAGGGGGGATTTTACAAATTATGTAAACCATGGAAATGAGGTTTTGTTTAGCAGTGTGAGGGGTTGCTGGCCCCAATGTAAGTAAAATGGCCAGTTATGTACATAGTTGGATTAAACAGATTTTCTCTGGTCTAGGACTCTGATAGATGAGATGGGAAGATTTTGGTCTGCGGCCAGGACTAGAGCCTAGTTCTTCTGACTCCTAACTTAGTGCTCTTTCCAGTGGGTGATAGCTCGTTTAATATTAATATCAATATATATATATATATATATATATATATATATATATATATATATATTCATGAGTTCTCTTCTAGATGTGAACATAGAATTTTTACCCAGTTTCATGTGCAGGTTGACCTTTCTATCTTCTTCCTGGTTAAAGTCCATCAATCCTAAACTATGAAGTTGTTTGTTAGGAAGGACAAGGGAGCCTGAAACCCCTCTTTGCCCCCAACAGTGAAGGATTGCTCTCTGCCTTTTGGGACTGCGCTGTTTTCAGATGTGAGCTAGCACCATGTCTAGCAGAAATCATCCAAAGATTCAGTGATTTTCTATGACTTTTTGATTCTAAGGATTTGCTATAGATAAGGAAACCAAAATATTACAAATAGCTTTCACTAAAAATATCATAGTCATATATACAGAGACTCCAGAATACCATGAGGCTTTAGGGTTTAGAGCCTACAGATTCCAAAGGATGACTGAGGTTAGAGTGGGACCTCCTAAATCAAGGATAAATCAAAGATCTATATAGCATATCATTATAGTTTGTTGTAGGAGATCTTTTAGATATTGTAAGAGTAATTACTACATAGAACATCTGTTTGATAGTGTTTTGTGTAAAGGAGGTACCCAATATATATATGCTCAATTCATTCATCTTGGAAGCCTCCATTTGTTGAAAGTCTCATTACCCATGGGATGGTGGGATATTTTAGGAGGAATATATGGCACAACATAAATTTAGAATCAGAACACTGAGAACCTTATCAGTTTCTTAGAGGCATAAATTTTCCTCAAATAGTGCCCCAGGGTAGATTATCATTTTCATCATCATCATCATCATGAGCATTATACGCTCATTTTTTTCTTTTATTGATCACTTACTACAAAGCTTTCTACAGACATTATCTCATTTAAACTTCAGCCATAACTCTGGAGAGTATTACTTGTCTCATTTCACAGATGAGGACATTGATGTGTCAGGTGGGCATTATTATTTCCATTTTACATGTTATAAACTGAGACTCAGAGACATTATGGTATTTCCTTAAGTCACTCAGATAGTAAAGAACAGAGCCAGAATCCAAATAACCCAAGTACTTCTTAAATTCAACTCCCATGAATTCTGCATGATTTCACAGTTCACATGGAGAAAGAGAATTGTTAAATTTTTGTTTTAGTTTGCACGTGTAAAATTCACTTGTTTTTGTTATAGTTCTATGAATTTTGACAAATGCATAGATTCATAAAACTACAACCACAATCATATACATAATCGTATACATAATAGGGAACAGATTCCCTGTTCTACTCCTTTATAGTCAAACCCTCTCCCACTCCTAACCTCTGGAAACTACTGATATGTTCTCTGTCTTTATTCCTTTGCCTTTTCCAGAATGACATATAAATGGAATCTCTAGTATATGGCCTTTTTGGTTTGGCTTCTTTCTCTTAGCACAATGCATTTGAGAGTCCTACAGCTTGCTGTCTATATCAGCATGGATAAAACGGATTTGAACAACTACCATAGTTTATTTTTCCATTCAACAGTTCAGATGGCCTCATTCCAGGACTGGTGGTCACCAGCCTATTGGCCAATGAGCCTCAGTTCTCATTGGCATGATCTCTCCTACATTAGCTTGGGCTCAGTCACCTGGAGGCCTCCCTGTTCCAGATCTGTGCATGGAATAGAGCCTGTGCACTGGCCCTTCCTTTCTCTTGCTTGTGTAAGCATTTTCCCATCCTCTGCTGACATCTAATTTGCTACTATTCTGTTGACCAGAGAAGGTCACTTGGCCAAGCCCCAGGGGTATGATTTGGAGAAACAGACTGCTTTTTCAAGGATATGTGACAGTCACATTTCAAGTTGCATAAAATCAGGTAACTTACTTATTACTCACTTCAAATTTCAGTTTACTCATCTTTGAAGTAGTTTTAATAATATCCATCCATAGGATTGTTTCAAAAATTAAATTAATCTTTTTTATTTTAAATGGAAAGCTCCTAATTAAGACCCACCTTTGACAATCAGTAGGCATGATTATCCCTATATTGTTAAGCAAAAAAAGACTCAGATATAAAGGACACAATCTCTCCCCATAATGAACACTAGTCTCTGATTGTTCTACCACATCAGTGTTATTTTATATTAGTTATTTGTCTAAGTTTTAAAATAAGTGGTAAATACAAATAATAAAAATAATAAATGAATTAATTTATAACATGATAACTCTTGCTTTCTGACTAAATGTTAGAAATTTAGGGAACAAGTTAAAAGCAAGGCTTATTCTGTGTATTAAGATGTACAGATAGGGGCACCCAAGTGGCTCAGTCATTCAGCTCAGGTCATGATTCTGGAATCCTGTGATTGAGCCAAACATCGGGCTCCCTGCCCAACAGGAAGCCTACTTTTCCCTCTCTCCATCCCCTTGCTTGTGTTCCCTCTCTAGCTGTGTTTCTCTCTGCCAAATAAAAAATAAATATATAAGATATGCAGTATAATTCCAACAGCTGATATGGTAAGACAACATGATACACTTGAAAGCCTGTCAGATGCTCTTAGAAGACCAGAGTTTGAACACCGGTGCTGTCATTGACTGAGTCAACTCATGAGAGTTACTTGGTGAGTTTCAGTTCTCTCATCTGTAAATTGTGACTTTTTAAACTCGTTTCATTCACTTCACATGTTATTGTGAGGATCCAGTGAAATACAGTGCTCTTAGAAACTCCAAATTGATACACGAGAGAGAGGAACAGAGGTCGTAAGTCATGCACCCTGTGTACATGATAACAGATTACACTTCTCAGGATTTGGGATGCAAATGAAAGGTCATATTGCTTATAGTTCAGTTTTCTACTAATCGACATGATCATCTTTACAGATGGTTGCAAGTCCCCTCCTAGGCCAGGCCAGGCAGGTAGCATAATTGAACTGAGTAGAAAACAACAGAAATGGTAGATCCTGTAAGTAAACAGAGGAGCTCTTGTCTCCTGGAACAGGCAATCATCGACCACTATTTACTTCTAGATGAATGTTGCCACATGGGACCCTGATCAGCATGGTAGAAGGGCCCATGTGATTTTTTCAACAAAGTTGTCACGCTACATTTATTTAATTGTTTGCCAAGATAAATAGACTAAACACAGAGCTGATCAAATAAAAGTATCCTTATAGTGGAGTCATCATGCAGGTTGCCATTTATGACTTCTGACTGCGTACGTCACTGTCAGCCTAGTTCTGCAGTCTTTATTAAACCTATCATGTGAAACGATTCATCTTATCTTCAACAACTCGTGCTTACATTCAGAAAGAACTCTTTATTTTATGGAGGGCATATGTGAATAAATAGATCCTATTTGCTCATGTTCACCTTTGTTCCTCTTAAAGACGATCTTGCTCCAGTTAGGAAGACGAAAATGCAAAAGCACATCCGTTGTGACAATACTCTCCTCATTTTGTGTGTGTCTTGGTGCCGCGATAGCACTTTGGGAAAGTCACTTAACCATGATCTTTATATATTGAAAACATTGGACTAGATTAAATCTGCAGTAATTATCACCTCTAATATCCTATGTGTCTCTAGTGAGACTGATAGTAATTATAATTTTAAACATACTGTTTTATGCTTTTCTGTCTTATCTCGGGGAAGGAGAAATAATAACTCTGCTAATGGCATCTTGTTGCATACAAAAAGATAAATAAAGCAAGTATTTTTCCAAAAGTCCTCCCATAGGCCATTGGTGTTTTTAGCCTGAGTATATTTAACTCATATGCATTGTTATTTAATGATATTGTGGGATATCAGAGTAAATTATTATCTATCACCATAGAATACTGACTTAAAAATATTTAATGCTTTCTCCAAATGTTTGTTTGTCAATAGTTATATAGACTTTGGTTTACTAATTTGGCACCATAACAATATATGATACTAGCTTCCTATGAATCAGCATTTATATTGCAAATGTTCTTGTGAAGGATGAAATGCCTCAGTTTTTGTAAATATGTATTTTAAGACCCCAAAAGTATTTTCTTTTTCAGATTAATAATTTATATTGATTATCTCTAACATACAAAGCCTGTTAGATTGCCTTTAATTTGTTAATTTATAAATAAAGTCCTTCCAATTTAATGTTGAACATTATATGTGGGGCATGAATTCATTTCATAATTTTGGGAAAAAACTAAGAAAAAACTTGTTTGTCATACTTGGTCATTGCTTATTCAAGTGCAACAAAATCTTATATGCTCAGAGAGGAACTTAGGTAGGAAGAGAAAATCTTCAAGTGTGAAGTGGACTAAATACAGCTAATATCTAATTAGCTACTTTTATCAAAGCTTGGCCATTAGATCGCACACCAAGTTCTACCTTAGGCACTTTACAGTCATTACCTGAATTAATTTTTAAAATAACCACCAAAGTTGCATTATCTTAATTTTAAAAAGAAAACACAGGGGCTTAGTTAGATTGTCCAACTTTCCCAATTACTTTGTCCCCATATTGGGATTAAGCCAGCTCTGACTGCTGGTAGGTCTCTGGGTGTCAGAGACAGCCGCTGGGTGCTGTTGTAACAGAATCTCTAGCTGATGAAACACTGTGGTCGAGCAAGAAACTGCGTTATCAGCTGGCTCCTTTCTTTCTTTCTTTCTTTCTTTCTTTCTTTCTTTCCTTCTTTCTTTCTTTCTTTCTTTCTTTCTTCCTGTTATGTTATGTTATGTTATGTTATGTTATGTTATGTTATGTTATGTTATGTTACGTTAGTCACCATACAGTACATCGGTAGTTTTTGATGTAGAGTTCCATGATTCGTTGTTTGCATAGAACACCCAGTGCCCCACACAATCCATGCCCTCCTTAATACCCCTCACCCGGCTAACCCAACCCTCCACTCCCTCTCCCCTCTAAAGCTGTCAGTTTGTTTCCAAGATTCCATAGTCTTCTCCTCCGATTCCCCCCTCCCCTTCCATTTTTCCTTCCCTTCTCCTAATGTCCTCAATGCTATTCCTTATGTTCCACAAATAAGTGAAACCATATGATAATTGACTTTCTCTGCTTGACTTGTTTCACTCAGCATCATCTCCTCCAGTTCCATCTATGGTGATACAAAAGTTGGGTTTCTGATGGCTGGGTAATGTTCCATTGTGTATATGGACCACATCTTTTTTACCCATTTATGTCCCAAAGGGTATGTCAGCTCTTCCCATGGTTTGGCTATCAGCTTTCTTAATGGGCCAGACTTATAACCCCCAAAATACAAACCTCTGTGGTGAAACTGCACAAAAAAACTAGAGCAGGCCCTCCTGGTATCTGCTCCTACTGGCCTCATCTGCTTACCCACAGGTGGAGATACTGTGAAGGACAGACACTCTAACTGAAAGTATTTCAGGTGAGGGGTGGGATGTGGGGTGGCAGGGAGCATTGCTTCATGGAAACTGGAAAGAGCCCCATCTGCCTCCTGCCAGCACACTTTTCATCCACAGAAGAATGAGATCCAGAATATCACCACGTACAAGAATCCTACTCTTTAACCCCTTGATTCTACAGAATAGAAAACCATGACCCAAAGATTCCAGGCCCTCAACCCATGTGGATTCCTTTTCCTGTGGACAAGAGAAAGAGAGAGAAGTAAAGGTAGAAATGGTCTTCCCCAGCATTTCTGTATTAAGGCCAAGGTGGAAATGAGCAGACCCGGCCACAATGTTCCTCTCCAGCCATTCCAGGGATGGCCTCAGGCATGCATGCATGGGAATTCTCTCTAGTGCCCTCTCTTTTGGATACAGAAAGAGTTTGATGTCACTGAATAATTATCTCATTCCTTTTCCCAATGTCCTATATTAAACAAATTTGCTGCAAATGGAAACAGTATATTTGTGTAGCATATCTGGATGTAGATATTGGTACAGGTGGGTGTCAGGAGGGCTGGTGCAAAGCAAGTAACTATTAGCTTCCTGATGCACTTTCATAGTTTCATAATTGAGGGTAATGCAATTAAGTTTCTGTGCCATTTTAGTATCATTTATTGTGCAGTAATAGTAATGATTTATCTTAGATAATGTTTTGGGGTTCTTGTTTTAAGACTTTGTTTACATATTTGACACAGAGAGCGAGCTCACAAGAGAGAGAGAGCACAAGCAGGGGGAGCAGCAGACAGAGGCAGAAGAAAGTTTCCCCGCTGAGCACAGAGCCTGAGGCAGGGACCTATGATCATGACCTGAGCAGAAGACAGATGCTTAACTAACTGAGCCACCCAGGCGCTCCTAGATAATGTTATTTTGCCTAATTTTTGTTACTGTTGTTGTTTGTTTGAGAATAATAAAATTCAGTTTGGTCTAAAGAGAGCCTGATTTGACTTTCTAGCCTCTGCAGGGATCAACTTCGGGTCAGTACTGGTCGGAACAGTTGCCTGTGTAGATGTGTATGCCTTTTCACTTGACACCCTGGGAACTTCCCTGGGTGGCTCCGTGGAGTCCACATCTCTGTCACCATCTTACTGGTCAGAGGAGTGACTTTTTTTTTGACACAGTCCTTTAGAACAGTCTTAAATGAAGAGGCAGTAATTTGGTTGATGGAAATAAAGATCAAATTCAGGGTGTAAAATAAGGTCAAGACCATGGGATAACATTATATAAAAAGATTACGTGTTAAGATTATACCTGAGGTTAGGCAGGAGATGTGAGAATGAAGACACAGTCTAACAACATTTAATATGTAGAAAAGTAATTGGGACATAGTGAGGGAAGAACAGAGAAGATACCTTGAAATGGAATAAAACAAGACCGTTAGGAAATCCTGTGGGTAAGAAGTGAAATGCATAGAAGTATGACTTCAAAATAGATTTTAGGGGCACCTGGGTGGCTCAGTTGGTTAAGCGACTACTTTCGGCTCAGGTCATGATCCCAGAGATCCGGGATCGAGCCCCACATCGGGCTCCCGGCTAGGCAGGAAGCCTGCTTCTCCCTCTCTCAGTCCCTCTGCTTGTGTTCCCTCTCTGGCTGTGTTTCTCTCTGTCAAATAAATCAATAAAATCTTTTAAAAAATAGATTTTAGTGAAAATAGAGCAACAGGAAAAATTAGAGCAAGTGCCAATCTTTGAGATATACTTTGCAGATTACAAATAGGATATATGAAATACTGGGTTAGATTTTTTTAAACTTATATTATTCAATGCAATATGAAGATGAGTGTGTGTGTGTGTGTGTGTGTGTGTGTGTGTGTGAAAAACATTAGATTCATTTGGGGAAAATATATAGTATTAAAAACATCACAAGGAGGGTCAAGATGGCGGAAGGCCAGGTGACCGCATTTCAGGGAGTTCCCTGAAGAGAGCTGAATTCCAACAAAAAAACCACTACAAGACCACCGTGAACACCCATGAAACCAGCCTGAAATGTGATATTTCCCACTTCTGGACCGCCACGAGAGACAAAGAACATCGGCAAAAAGGTAGAAACAAATTGGAGGG
>PITA01017563.1:0-42981 GCA_004023965.1 Spilogale gracilis | reverse complement strand
GACCCTGTCGTTTTTAGGATCATAGACAGCCCCACCCCCACCCCCAGACGACTCCACTTAAGTCTCTGATCTCTTGGACCTTATCAGTGCTGGGATCACCTCCATCTTTGGCCCCTTTCTGCACAGGTCCTTGTCCACATTGCCGCCGACCCCTGGGCCCTCCCACCTCTGGAATCACAGGAGACCCTCCACTTGGGGGTTACTGGCATTTGGAGTCCCCAACTCCCAAGACTCTCCTCCACCTTGGGGTTCCCGACTCCCTTTCTTCTTGGCACCTCTGTCGCTGGACTGCAGAACCCCCATGTTCGCAGACCTCTGGTCCAGGGACCAGGGACTCCGTCAGCCTCAGGGGCCCCCTTTCCTGGGACTCACACCCCCTCTGTGGAGGACAGACCTGAGACAGCAAGCTTGGGAATCCTTCCTGCCTTGTGAGCCGAGGGGCCTGATCTGAGGTGTGTGTATTGGGACGGTGCTCACAGGGGCCTCCCTGGGTACTGAGCTGCCGGGAGGAAGCTTCAGGGGTGAAGCCATGGTGTGGAAGCCTCAGGAAGAGGCAGGACTGGCCGCAGAGACTCCAGGCTCCTGGCTGGGACAGGGGGCATCCAGTGGCCAGAGCCCTACCAGCTCCCCTCCCACGTCCCCACCCCACCCCTGGCTGGGGCAGGGGACCTCGAGTGGCCAGGGCCCTACCAGCTCCCCTCCCATGCCCCCACCCCACCCCCGCCTTTTTTGTCTTCACACACACCTTCATAGTTTCTGGCATAAGAGAAGGTGCCTAGTGAATACAGACTGATCGTACATTCTGCAAAGTAGAGGCTTGTGGGATTATAGCAGTAGAGATAATAATTTGTTTAATTCTTTAATCTTAGCGGAGAAAATAATGAAAGAGTGAAAAGAAGTTCTAGCAAAAAGGAAAATATCTGTCCATCTTATTTTCCATTGAGAAATACTGGAAACTTTATATGAGATTCTAGGAGGATTTTTGTAGAGAAGAGTTCACGAATGAGTGAAGGGAGATACAAGTGTTCAAGCAAACCTGGGAAACACAGAAGGGGACATGGAATGAATGGGTCTTGTACGATGAAGGTTTACATCAGAAGTCCTTTCTGGTTTGCCACGTGAGAGGCTTGCTTAGTTTAAGGAAGAAAGAAACCAGCAAGTCCTCTGAGACCCCACTAATGCCCTTTCATCTTGTCCCCTGTCCAGTCTGGTCCAGGGGCCACGTGCTCTGTCCACTGAAGGCAGAACTCGGGACCCTGAGCCCAGGGGCTCTAAAGGCCATTGGAACCAGGAAGGGGTTGGGTGTGGGGTCAGTCGATGGAGAGTGGCTTGAGAGTAACTGGGAAGGAGAGGATGACGTGTTCCTCTCAGTTCAGTCAGAAAGAAGTCATTCGGCCCTTTTGTTTAAGGTATACCTGCTCCGGTGAGGATAAAACCAATTCTACAAGATTTTAAAAAGAGAGAAGGAAAAAAAAAAAAAAAACGGAGCTCTGAAGATGGGGTCACTGTATGTCGTCGGGATTGGGACACATTTGTGAGTACCAAGGGCTATCGTCAACATAGATAAAGTGGGGGGCGCCTGGGTGTCTCAGTCATTAGGCATCTGTCTTCAGCTCAGGTCATATACCCTGGGGTCCTGGGACCAAGCCCTGTGTCTGGCTCCCTGCTCAGCGGGAAGCCCGTTTCTCTCTCTCTCCCACTCCCCCTGCTTGTGTTCTCTCTCTCGCTGTCTTTCTCTCTGTCTGTCAAATACATATATGAATTCTTAAAAAATGGATTAAGTGGGACCACAGACATAATCCAGGGCTGTCCCAGCAGGCCAGGACATTCCATGACCCCAGCGGAGCTGCTGAACCCGGCGCCGGGTTGACATTCCTGGGGCTCCCCTCCCCTTAGACAAAGAACACACGTGGAAAGTGAACAAGGCATATATTCAGTAGGAGAAAAGAGAGAGGGGGAGATGTAGAAGTGCTTTAGATTTCACTCCAGTATGTTTCCAGAAAAATAAGTGAACTATTTTTTACTTCTTTATTGGTTACTAATTTCTCTTCACTATTTGATAAAGTTTAACCTTTTCTTTTAACTTTGCTACAAAACGGAGGTGACCCCGGGGACGCTGAAAGTTTGCATTCTCCCATCAATGAGCCTGTGTGTTCAAGGCATGCGCTGCCATCCCTATTAAACTCGTGCATTTTATTTTCTGTATAAACCCTGTAAGAAATAGATGGCTTTTAAAATGGACATTTTGGGAACAATAGAATATTCTGTATCCTTGTTTTTATTGAATGAAATTTTTTAAAAATGTTTTACTCCATACATAAAGTGATAGGGCTTGGGGGGTCAGAAAATCTCATTTCTCTAATGGTTTTTCTCATTATAGCAGGACTTGCTTTGCTTTGTTCTAATGTTGGCAAATATAAACATATCCTGGTGGACACATTACATTTTCTATGGCTATGTTCTTGTAAGGCTTGAAGCATTTTCAAGACATCACTAGAATAAAGGAAAATCTCAGCATCAAATTTGATGATCGGGTCAATGAAACATGTAACTATTACTCATGAGGTAGGAATATTGGTTGCCTAGTTTCTCTGTTCACCAATAAGTACTGCCCCCTTATGCTATTACTATTTCCTTTTAAAAGTATTTATCACTAGGTTCACTTAAGGTGTCACATTTGAAACTTAGTTTCATCTTGGACAGATGTATCTGTAATAGGTTAAAAAGCATCCACAAGATATAAAAGGACCAACTGTCCAGGTTCAGTTATAGGTGCATTTCATCTCCTGGGAATTTCTGTGTGAATGCAAGGAGGGGGTAAGCAATCATAGTCTTGTGTGTATCCAAGGACCCACTGCTCACCTTTAGGTGTAAGTTACTTTTGGGACATTTGGATAGGCCTGGAATTGCACAGCAAGAATACATTTTATCAAACTTTAGCTTTGGAAAGGCAATTTACTCAAAGTAACTTTCTTTAACCCTCATTCTTGAAAAGGCACCCTGGAGAATCCCCCGTCTCCCATGGATTCAAATCGGGACCCAGCTGTCCAAGGCAGAACTATAAAACCATCATTGAAAAATATAGTGAGAATGAACATAAATTGAAAATTGTATTGAGACGGTATTTATGAAAAGCTAATAATCTATGTGATTGGAGGAATGTGTGTGCCTTTAAAAAAACTTTTAAGTAAAACTAAAACTAATTTGCTGAGTAACTATTCTACTTAGCTATACTGTGCTTTTCATCCATCATTAAAAAGTTAAGGAATTACGGTTCGTTAGATATGTTTTGAAGTCAGTGTTTTCTTAACACGAGGTAGCTTTCTAGCAGCATTTTGAGGGTTTTTATCCAAGCACGGTACAGTTTACCATGATACCAGGACTGGGCAGGGGTAGGAGGAGAAAACTCGCTATGCAGGGAAACAGTTACCTTATTGCAGTTAAAAATGGTCTTCTAGCTACAGTAATGAGCTGGGAGGGAAGCATAGCAATTTGAGAATAGACAGCATTTTTACAGGTAAGAAGATAGATGTCCAGTCTCACTGTGGCTCCATTTCCTCCCAAGTAACAGTGGTGGCTTTGAATCTTCACTAAGCTGTTAATTACCAAAATTTAGAAACTCTGTTCTAACTTACTAGATGCTTCTAAATTATTGGTTTGGGTATTCTATTATCACTTGGTTGGTTGACTCCTTTTTATTTTTATTTTTGGTTGGTTGACTCATTTTAAATTTCCTCTTTATACAAAGAGTTTTTTCCTGGGAAACAGTGAAGAAAGAAATAAAAAATAGATACCGATGCGCAAGATACAACAGGTATTAAATAGGTGCTAATTTATGAAGTCTAAAAATACAAATATCATGCAAAATAAACCTTTGGTTCTACACATAATTTTTTAAAAGTCCCATTTTGTAAAGTTTCACACTCATTATAGCTGTACCGTGAGTTTGTAGAGCTGTGCGGTTGCCTTCGGTACTTAATTTGGGCCAAGTAAATACAGATGGCACAGTAGAAACATTGATACTTTCTATGAATATGTTCTAATGGAATTCAAAGTGTTCTCTAGATGTTAATAGAGTGAAACCATATCTACTCACTTGAATAAATTCAGTCCTTAGGAGGTAAATGTACAAATGCTAGTGTTTCCTTAAGCAAGTAACAAGATGATGTTCCAGAGGCAATTTTCTTGATACTTTGCTGTTTTTTTAATACTTTTTTTCTGTTCTTAGCCTTTAAAAAAAATCCTGATGATTTAATCTGGAATAAAGATATTTTTAAAGATTCCTGTATTAACTAACTGTTCATTCTGATCACTTTAAAACTCTTCTGGATCAGACCTTCTATTCGGCATTGGCTAGACATTTGGAGAACTGTTTTCCATTTTCAAAGATTTTAAAGAACATGAACACTTTTGCTCTTGGAATGTGGAATGCTTTTTTGGACTAAGTAGGAACTTGCCTGCCCCAATGTCATTACTCTTTTAGAGTATAAAAGCAGGTCTGTAGGGGAATGTCTATTTGGACCTAAGAGTTGCTGATGGAGGAATTTTTCACTTTCTTATTTTTAAAATTAGTTTGGGCCAAGAGTTAGTCTGAAGCCAATATGAATTATATTCAAATCTGTACTTTTTATGAGATGAATATTTATAAAAATATGATTTGGCTATCTGTTTCAACTTAGACCCATTTTTCTTGCATTTTTCTATTTAATGAAAGTGAAATAAATAAGGAAAACATTAGGGGGTAGGATTGAAATTAAAAAGACTACAGCCATTCCCGAAGTTAGCTGCACATTGAAATCACGTGAGATCTTTAAATGGTGAGGCCAGGCTCCTGCCCTGTGATATTCTCATGTAATGGGTATTGGGTGCCGTCTTCGGACTGGTGGTCTGAAAACCACTTCAGGTGTTCCTAATGTGGAGCCAAGTTTGGGAACCAAGAGGAACAACATGTAAAGTGAAATCACCAAGCCCTTCAGAGTGTGAGCAGTAGCCTCGAGGCCTTTGATGTCTGATAGGATTTAATAGAACTGAAAGGTTACAGGGACTTTTAATTATTACTGGAATTTAGCTGATTTTGACTGGAATCTGGGCTGATGTTGGGTCACAGGATTGCATTCAAGAGTTGACCAATTTTTCTGTCTTTGTGTTTATATTTTCCTTGGGGTCCTGTGGAATTGTACCAGGGCCCAGGGATTTTTTTTTAAACTGGAAATTCTGGTGCTGTATGTCTTAAGCCACTAATGAGATGAGAAGCAGTGGTGATAGGTATTTGGAATTCAGACCTCAATTCTTTCTGTTTTGAACAAAGAGCAGTCATTCACAAGTATGGCAAGAAAGTAGTGACTTCTGCTCCCTCCATCCCAATTTTTGTGGTTCTTGCATCCCCCCATGAGATGTTCCTGGAGAGAGGCCTACAGCTCTTGGGAACTTTGGTCACTAACGCCCTTGCTGGTTGTTTAAGAATCCACTTCTCATCAGCAGCAGGGTGTGTGTGTGTGTAAGGTTTTCTGTGTCTGCTTCAAGACCCAAGGGCTCAGATATGGTAAAGCTGTCTGATGCTTGTGGAAAGTAGAAGAAAGGGAAGGTAGATCTCTTGGCAGATTGACTCTAAGTGAGCTGGCAATCCAAGGCCAATGCCACATTAATAATATAACTGTCTCTGAATGCTGGATGGTGCTCAGGGCGCAGTGAAAACACCAAAGAAATGAGAGTAGACCTGCACTTCTCTCGTTCAAATGACTTTTCAGCCCATTTGCTAAATAGGAAAAAGCATCCTAAGTGATATTCTATAGATTGGATGTACTTTTTTTGGGTATTTGACATGACCCAAATCAATCCATGTGGACAAGTCAAAATGTTTAAAATGAGAAGAAGCCATTTTAAGTTGGAGTGATTATTGTGTTGGGGGACCTTTCGGAAGGATGGGGGCTCCAGGGAAGAGGTGTGGGCTGAGAGTTTAATAAACACTGGGTCTGGATTCACTTTATCCTTATCTGCAACACATCACATTGATTTCCAGGCTGTCCCCAGGAGATGGAAAGGACAGGGAGATGGTGGCCTAGGACAGATTGACAAAATAGAATTTTCAGATGAAAGCGGGTGCTGGCCCCATCACACCTTGGACCGTCTTTCACAGACGTGGGCCTGAGAACATGCCCCATTCAGTGGGCAACGGGGAAAGCATTCCTATAAAAGCATCCTCCCCGCCTCCCGCTGCCTGTTCATGACTTGGTATATCACAAAAGCAACTGCGAGCTGGGGTGAAGGCATTGGAGTTTGCTTGCGTCCCTTTGTCGCTTCTGACTGGACAGGTCTGCCGAGCCCCTGAACACTTGCTGGTTAAAAGATCTCCCTGCATACTGTCAGGGTGCGTCAACCCACACCCAGCTCACTCAGGAACCTGGGAGATCCAACTGTTGGGGGCAACCGCTCTTAAGCTTTCTGGCAAACCAAAGACCTTCTGACACTTGATTTCACCAGGAACACATCCTCGTATCCTGATTCTCCCATTAGCATAAGCCATACAGTCTTGGGAAAGGCATCTCTTTAGGAAAAGTAGGACTTGGGATCATAAGGAAACTGAGCGAGAGGTTTTATTTCTTCTGGATAGAGTTCTGTGTGTCTTAACTTAAAGATATCTTCAGAAGGCTCCATATCCATCCCCTCGGGCAGTCACTGCAAAAGTAGGGTAGACCTCATATGTTGTATAAGCCGCTAAATCCTGACCGAGGGTCACTGCTTGCTTGAGCTGGGCTGCAGACATGGGTGCCGTTGCACTGGGGACAGCATATCCTGGAGGACAAAGGGGAGAAAACTTCATCAGAAGCCATTCACATTTACTCCCTCTTGCTTTATGGTCTTCTCTTGGGAAGATGGAAAGTTAACCTCGCTTAAAGCCGGAAGTCAATATGTAGGTTTTCAAAAGTGAACCCAGGGGACCTGACACCTAGACTCTTTGATTAGGGGACAGCATGCCTCAAAGTGAGGTCAGCCATGTGTACCAGAGCCACTTCATGCTTAGGAAACTGGAAACACTGGGGAGAGAGTCCAAGAAATGGAAACTGAACACGATGCTGAGTTGATTAAAGTTTGAGATACAGAACTTTTGCAGAGTTTGTAACCAAGGGGAGGAGATTGATGGGTTGGCAGGGCTGAGGGGCGGGGCTCTGTGGGTCTGCTTCTCTACCTATGCCCCCACCTAAATGAAATCTTAAAAATCATTGCTTTTACCTAAGACATATAGGGAGCAGGTAGACTAGTAGGAAAAATTTGGAAAGTTTTAGTGTGTTTCTATGTAGCACCGTAAAAGCAAATACCTGGTCTATTTACATTTAGACCCAACTACGAAGGGCCAAGACCTCTTGTCTCACCACCAAGCTGTCCAGTATATTCAGACGATGCTTGTCCTCACCCTTAGACAGCCCAGGGCTTTGCGCGGTAAGGAGGCCATCACGTACGGTCACATCAGGATCATGTCTGGCTGATTGACATTCACTTTTAGAGAAAAGGGCATAATCGCTATTGTACAAAAGCAATGCTACCCTGTTAATGTTTTAGATCAGAATTAAGCTATTTCTGAGATGATCCAAAAAGTGTGAAGATGACAAGAAAAAAAGGAGAAAAATTTACTTAAGCAACACATAGGGACCTGATTTTAAAAAAACAACAGAATAGTCCATTTGGCTTCTGTGCTATGGCAGTCATCTCAACCCTAGACACATTGATTTCTTTCTGCTGGCTTCTTAGGAAGAAGTGGCAGGAAGCTGGCTGCGAAATCCACTCGTTGGCTTAGGCACTTGGGCCAGTAATGTTGACTGAGGCACGACTGAAGTCTGGTATGTTTTCCAAGGATGGGAGAAATGTGTTACCAATTACTTTCATGATTTTGGAAAGAGTATTTCTAAATAAGCCAGTAAGAGAGACATGTGTGTGAGTGTGTGCATATGTGTGTGTGTCGTGTAGATTTTACCTTTGGGGATTTTGAATCTTCTTTTTCAATTTGGCTACTTTCTTAAGCGCAAAGAGTATTTGGATTTTAAACAGATTCTTCCCTTGGAAGCTATTATTCTTTGACTCCACAGCAAATTTATAAGAGAGGCTCTCAAATTCTTAGGCATTCCCAAGACAACTCTCATGGCCTAAATATTGTCTATTTCTTGCAGGCACAAACAGAAGGGAACACCAGATCAAACATTCTTAGGTGAAAGTGAATCCCTTCCAATGTGCAAGCAAACTGTAACATTCTGACAGGGGCGCATTCATTTTTATAGTACAGTAGTTAGCCATCTTGGGGGTGCAGCTTTCTGTGAGACAGGGGCTCAGCCTTCTCCAGGACCCGAGAAACCATGGCACAGGTCCCCAGTAGGGGGACATGTCAGCACCCCGGGGACTCATGGCCCCAGCAGAGCCTGGGACCCGCCCTCCGTCGTGACAGTGGTTGCCTTGGTAACCTCGTGGGGGCGCGCATCCCATCCTCCCCACGTTCCACAGAACAAAGCTGGAATTGAGGTCGTGTTCCTGTGTGAAGCGCGGTCAGTTGTCAGGATGGAAAGCATATTTGCAGTTTTTGAGAAACAAAAGAAAATGAGAGTGAGCCTAGGTGTTATGGGTGGGAGGAATATAGCAGTTCTGATGCCTGAATGTGACCAACCCATGACTGCATGCACTGATAGAAACGCCCTGGGTCTGGGTCCAGTCTTAAGGGAGGTACACTGACACAGTGACATGTCAGAGTGACCAATATCCTCAAAAGAAATGAACTCTGATTGCTAAAGAAGAATAGGATTATTCAAACTAACTACTAACGAAAGATTTCCAAAACAAATTTCTTGTTTGGTCACTTAATCTCTAGAGGGTTCATTTTTAAATTATTTTTTAAAGATTTTATTTATTTGATAGAGAGAGAGAGATCACAGTAGGCAGAGAGGCAGGCAGAGAGAGAGGAGGAAGCAGGCTCCCTGCTGAGCAGAGAGCCCGATGCGGGCCTCGATCCAGGACCCTGAGATCATGACCTGAGCTGAAGGCAGAGGCTTTAACCCACTGAGCCACCCAGGGGCCCCATTTTTTAAATTATTACCATTTGTTGTAGGTACATAGCAAATGGGGGAAAGCCTTTTAAATGGGACCCTGAAGGCCTGGCGATCTACAGATAGGCTTTATTCTAGGCAAACAGCCTGTGCCCAAAATTATAGGACAGATAAATAAGAGCTGATTATCAACATACTGAAAGGTTCTCGCTCTCTGTATCTCTCTCACACACAGTTTTTGACTTAAAATAATTTAAGAAAAATGTGATCTAAAGTGCCTGGGTGGCGCAGTCATTGGGCATCTGCCTTCAGCTCTGGTCGTGATCCCAGAATCCGGAGATGGAGTCCCACATTGGGCTCCCGGCTCAGCAGGGAGTCTACTGCTTCTGACCCTCATCCTGCTTGTGCTCTCTTGCTCGCTCTCTCAAATAAATAAAATCTTTAAAACGAAAGAAAGAAAAATATGATCCACACATTTCCTTCAGAAAGCAAAGCAGTAAAAATCAGGTTGAGTCAAATATCTGAGTTTAAGAACTCCTTAAAAGCCAGTGGCCCTCAGCCCTATTCCTTCCTCATCCCTGTCCTGGGGTCCTTCAGCAGCAGGTGGGCATTGTGCTACATCCTACCTCCTGTGGCATCACGAGCATCACTGGCATAATAAAAAGCCCATTGAGTATTTAGGGGAGCAGATATTAGGCAGGCAGATAAACAACTACTAATAGTTAGATCCAGACTCTCTTCCCTAAAAAGTAAAAACCCCATCCAACCAGATGCAGAGACCTGCTCTTTCAAAGTCCCGCACTCATTGTATCCCGCACTGGCTAGACCCCACTTCCGCTCTCCACTCATTCCTCTTCTCTCCCACCTTGATGGTTCCTGCATCTGCCCATTGTTTTTGGTTACAGATGGTGTAAATCGGATTTATTGTGGGTGGTGTTCAAAAAGAACTCTCAGAGTTCATGGTACCGAGGGGGGTTTTCTCAAACACCCGGGGCAGGGTGCCAGTTTCCCTACCTGGGAAGGCAGTGGCGGCTGCCGCGGCGGTGGGCACATCGGCCCCATCGGTGGGAATGCCCAGCGTCTGAAGGGTGTACTCGGCTGCATAGGTCTTGGCTTCATCCACGTAGGCACTTAGCTTCGGAGGCGTGAATGGGTGTCTGTAAGACACAGCTGGATGTTACACGGGAGGCGCCGAGATGGGAGAAAACCCAAGTCGCTGTTCTTTGCTAAGAGGAGCAGATGATGGAAGTTTTTGTGTGGGGTTTTCATTCTCTTTGCATTGAAGACCTCTACAGCTATATGCATGAAGGAATATTTGTGACCTGCCCCGGGACAGTGGGGTTTGAGAGGACATTCTGGGAGCACACCCGTAAGTCACCACATGGCTTTTCTAAGGTTCATGTGACACAGGACGGTTCCTAAATTGTGTACAAACTCAGGCTTGAGGCGGCGATACTCACCAACAGAGAGGACCTTTGATTGAAAATGTAAGTGCCCAGGGCATGGCGTTGTCATGGATACAATGACAATTTCATATGGTTCAACCTAAATACTACACAGACAAAAGAATGGGCTCTAGTTCTGATACCTGTATTTTATGTCTGCATTTTTTTCACTGGTTGATTAGACTACACAGTCTTCATTGTGTGAAATTCGGGGTCTCTGAGATGCTAATCTCCCACCTGGCACTCGTGTCCCAGTGTCCCAACTACACATCTCAACACCTGCGTTTAATGAAAAATGAGTGAATACTAGAACTAAGTGTTTCACTTATTTGGACAGTGAGAAAACACACTTGATTTACAAGAGACTCTTGCTCTGAAAGGCTTCAGAGATTAGGAATTTGGAGATGTCACCCACATTGCAGGATTCTGGCTGGCCAGGGCAGGAATGGTTATTTTGTATAAGAAAAGTTGTCTTTGATCTTGTCCAATGGCCGAGTGCAGTTGGTACACTGGTTGTCCCCAGTTGTTTTTCTGACAGATTTCTTCTAATATCTGTAAGAGTGAAAAAGAAAAGTGATTTCCCTTTCAAATGTCACATTTGCATTATTTCTCCAGCTTTTGGGGTGTTAAACTCTAATCTGCAGCCTTGAAGCTAATGTAAGAAAACACAAAATGCCACATGGTTTAATGACTCATAAAATTTAAGATGAACTCAACTTGAACTCCATTTAAAACATAATGTCAGTTAATTCATAAAAATCATTTTCACACCATTTATTCTAATAGTTTTTAGTTTAGTCCATTAGCTGTAATTTTTTACCAATAGTTTAACTTTACGATTTGTTTGATATATTTATTCCATTAAAAAAATGGACATTTCAGCACTAGTGTGGCTGGATTTCCATGTGACTATCATCAATCCTTCTGTTTAAAATGGTTTAAAGAAAATAACCTAAGAATGTATTCTTCATGTCGTTTGTCATAGGGTTTTAACTTCACATTTTCATAAAAAATCGAGTTAAAAATTTAATGGTTACTAGTTGCTGGTGAGCACTGATAGATGGATGTGGACAGCTGCAGTGTCTTTATTTGGCAAAATACCACTTCTGGCTGTTTTTACAAAGATCTGAGTTTTAGAATCTTCCTGCTTGCTTTTTTCTGCCTTTATCGCTACTCCAAACTGAATGTTGTCTCAAGGCACCCATTTTTTTTTTTTTTTTATCCCGAAGTCATTTTCGGTGGCCCATCACCTTCAATGCTCCCCTGAGTCAGCAGGTTCAGGAAACTGTGCAAAACAGGACCTAAGTCTGGAAAGAATATGGCTTGAGGAAAGAACAGTGCCTAGGGCTGCCACCACAGAGCTTCTTATTGCACTGGTTCTGACATGAATCCAGCTGCTGTCACAGGGCATTTTCCAGTTTATTAAATCTGTAGATTGTTCCTATTTCCTCTACTGACTTTTGCTTGTTACAACTCTTGGCTTCGTAGCATCTGTGTGGTCTACAGAGCATTCCCGCTGCTTCCTGGGCACTAGTCGACTGCTTTACCTGGCAGATAGTTCACCTGCCTGTGTGAGCCCGTTGTGCAAACATGCCTCAAGGAGTATGGACCCCAACTCCTGACTCTGATGGGCACACCCTGTCTCCTTGCTCTTGTCGGATGTCCATGACCCCACCATGGGCTTGTTAAGGCTCCATCCATGTTGGTTTGGGTTGGCATCGCCTTCCATTTCTAAGCTGTCCTTGTAGAGATTCAGAGACTAAATAAAGAACTCCCATTGGTTAGTTGGGAGAAGTGGTTCCTTACGTATCCTTATTTATACCATGGCCGATGTCTAACCTGGGTTTAATATAAGAAGCCAAGATTATTCCTCACACCACAGTGGCTCTTAGAACTATTAGATGGAATTGATAAGGATGATGATGTTTTATTTTCTTAGAATGTTTCTAAGTATTCTAGTTCCTTAAGGAGGTTCCTTATTTTACATTTTATCCCAAGATCGACTGATGCCCAGGAACCTTTGGGAATGCTTTGTAGATGACAGAAATGCTACAAAGCCAAGAGTCGTAACAAGCAAAAGTCAGTAGAGGAATAGAAGGAAGAGGTTCACTGTGACACTTAATATTGAGTTTACAAGAATGATCTCTTGATTTGTCTGGATCCTCTCACTGGATGGCCGTGTGATTTTTGATGACAAAGACTGTATTATATTCCTTTTTCCATGCCCAGCACCTAACCTAGTACTTGGCGCACACCCAATAGATGGTTTTTGAACGAATGAGTGCTGTGTATCACTCTCCTAGGCATCCTTATTTTTAATTGTCTGGGTAGGGTCAGCAGAAATCTTAGATGATCTAATTGGTATGTATATGACAGCTACTGATCCTACAAAAATAATACTCAGGGTGAGATTTAGAAAGCCATGCTTTCTACTTGATTGCAATCATAAGGCTACTTCCATACACTTGGGGCTTATACCTCTGGGCTGCAGTAGGGATGTTTCCTTTAGGGTCCACAAACTGTATCCCTGAAAAGCTGGGCACGGGTTCTTCAGCCGATGTCTCTACAGGCAGCCTGGTCTGTCCCGCGCATCCATGGAGAGCAGGCTCAGCATTCCCCTCCATCCTGTTTTGTTTTATTTTTAACCCTGTTACTCACTTTCTACCCTGGAACAGCTTTTATAACATCTAATTTTCCAATAATAAGAACCACAGCCTCATGCAGAAACATGGAAACTTGGAACTGTGGAATGAAAGCATTAAAAAGTCACCATCATGCCCCTCCCCAAGCGTAATCATCGTGGGAGACCTACTTAGATATGACTGATGGCTTCTCATCGTTAATACAAGTCATGGTATCACCATGGGCGATCTGGTGTTTTCTTTCACACAGTGTTTCCCATAAAAGATGTCCTAAGTGGTGTCTAGTCATTCCCTGTCATGAATACGCTCGATTAGCCAACCGGTACAGAGTAGGTATTTATTTTGAGTTAGGGCCTTTGCTACATTTTCTTTTCATGTAAGGTATTGGTTGATAATTCTTAATAGCTCTCAGGATCTTTGCATTCCATTTGTTCAGATTATTTAGGAAATAGAAGAAAGCCTATGATGGAACAGTGGACCTCAGCAGGCAGCATTCTCTCACAGTATGTTCTGCTGATTGGGCCCCTTGACCTATTTAACAAAACAAAACAAAAGCCCAAGTAGGGATCCAGGCAGATCATTTGACAAAGGCAAATATTGCTGGTCTTTGGCCTAACGGAAGGAAACTTGAAGGAAACGATCTGTGGAATAACATTACCTACCTGGGGAGCAAGTTTAATTCCTTGGGGTTTTAAAGTGACAGGATTCATTGGGGTGAGCTCCATTCCAGGTAAAATGTCGTAGAGTTTGTCTTCTCTCTTGTCTCCCTTGACCTGGTATCCACGACCGAGGCCTGTATAGGCCAGATAGCCACGGCCGGCCAGTCCTCTCACTCCCGCGGCCCCTACAGGTACATTCATGTAAATTTCTAGGAATGTAAGAAGGCATTAAACTGAATCAAACCACCAGAAGATCACCCTGAATCTTACTGTAATGGAAAAGTTAGCCCAAGTCACATTGATCATTGCCCGCAAGATGCACAGGAAACTCTAGGATTCTAACGTAATGAAACTCAACATAACATAGAGTTCACTGTAAGTTTCTTGATTTTTTTTTTTAACTGTCTGTGGAAGAAAGCCATATTCTCAAAGCTACTGAGAAATACATGAGCAACCTTAAAACTTTGGCACAGAGAAAAAATTTGCAATTTCTATCTTTTGTTGACCTTTTGTTGATGTTTCTCTACAGACTAATAAACGTTGGGAAGGTATTTAAACATCCCAGCATGGTATGACCACATGTATTAAAAGAAGTCTTGCATTTTTATCATTGGTCAGTAAATCAGAAATGAACTCTAGCTTTCCCAATAATCCCATCCCCAGTGATCAGTTGGGAAACATGGATATTTAGAAACCATGTTTATAGGTTTATTGTTTTCTGTCTTATGTTCAGATAGTCTGAGGCTTAAATTTCCATTGAGTTTCATTAATAGATTCCTTTAGATTTTTGGTTTTACCATGTTGCTACTTTGATTTCCTATTTGTGGTGTAAAGTGATAAAAAAATTAAATTGATTACCCTTCATCCGTGAATATCATTCATTGATTCCTTTCTTGTTATAAGGTATTTTTCCCCTTGGAGCGGACTTTGTTTTTCTTTTTTTCTACATTACAACTGGTTGACCATTTATATTTAATGTATGGATTATGTAACAATTTAATTTCAGATTACCAATGCACAATACTTTAATGACGGAATTTGTCGTCACATAGATAAATTATCCTGGAGAAAAACCTGATGATTTCTTTTGCATTATAATTTCTTTTGCACCCATTTTGGGTGGAGTGATTGTATTATGATTATGGCAATTTTAAGGCTGTTTAAGACTAGAGCTCCTAGGATAGTCAATTCAATTTTCCTGAAAAACGGCAAAACACAGTAAGATAATTGTTTTCACAGTAATCTGCATATGCCCCTTTTCTTCTAAGTAAAACCCAAGGAGTTAAATACAGTTTGTTGCCAAATTGCCCAGAGTGGTATCATATTTGGAAGATAGAACTGAGATTCTTTTGGCATTAATTCTATCCTAGCAGAACCATTCTGAAGGATCGCATTAGGCAGAGACAAAGTAGTTTATTCAAAATAAAAAAATGCTTCCCTTATCATCTATATTGCTTGAACTGAGCCCAGAGAACTGAGTGAACACTTGGAATTTTTGTAGGCTTATATAGGAAAGGTTTATTGTTTCTTTCTTCTATTTGGACTTTACCATTTAGTTCCCCATGTCCTGGAGAAATAGGTTGATTTCCTTAATAGTGTGGCTTTTTAGAAGGCACAGCACATATTTCTGGGAGGAGGTCAACTGAAAGTATCTCATTTATCTATTAGAATATGTATGATAACTTGTGATTATGTATGAATATGATGCCACTGAGTTACCATCAAATATACATGTGCCTTGACCTGTTGTGGGTTTTTTTTGCCATCTGAGATAATTGGTTTCCATTGAACCATCTTGCTTTCTCTTGGGTTTTCTAATGAGTCCCATATGACTGCAGTATGTTGATCCAATGATAAGGGAGAAGCTAGCTACGTAGTCTGCACAAATTTTATGGACCCAGGCAAGATCAAATGTATGTATTAGACTCATTTGTGCTGTGTTCTGACCAAGTTTTTCAATAGCCAGTTGTAATGTGGAAAAAGATTTTTATGGAAGGACAGCTATTGATATAATAATACTTGATTTTTCATAAACAATTCTCCAGTCCTTTTCTCCCAGTGGATCCATCCCATTGTCTAAGGCTATGGCAGTACAAATCATTTGAAATTGTAGAGTTATTCTCGAGCAAGAGCTGATGAGCATTACCTCTAACAGAAGGGGCTCGGATAATGGCCCTGTTGCCAAGATGTCCTTTGGTGGCTGGGAAATGAAGACTGGGGATTGCTGTATAGGCCTGAGGAGCATAGAAGACAGGAGCTCCAAGGTAGGTTGTGGTGGGATCATAAACATGGCCCAGAGAGTAGGTATATTCTCCTTGCAGCATGGTGCCCCTCCCACCCGTGCCTCGGGTGTACCTAACATAACTGTCTTTATCCACTGGTTTGGCTAGGGTCACTTCAATGGGGGAACCATCCAGCACCTGTCGTAGAGAGCAAAGGAGAAGCAACATGAGAAGATATGAAGACAACCAAGTGTGGCTGAGCCCTGGTCTCTTGGGTATTAGTCAGTTTGCTGTTCTGTTCACTATCTCACTTATACATATCTTATCTCTTCATGGCTTCATGTTTGTGGGCCGGTTGAGTTTTCCTGAGTGGTTTTATTGGAAAATTGCATATAATGTGCAACAGGTTTGACAGCAACAAACCGGCCACTGGTTACTGACATACAGGTCATACATTATGTGATCCCATCACTGTGACAGAGAAGTATGTGATAGTTCTATGGGATGTATGTCTTATGTTACATATAATTCTAAGAAACTGTAGGCTAATAATGGGTGGAATATAATGTCTACTACTTAGCACAGCCCCATGAAGTTGGAAGGAAACCAGTAAGGAAACCTTATCGATTGTTAACACTGTGACATGGGTAGCCTCCTCAGATCTTTCTGACCACCAGCCAGCTAGATGGTTTATACTCCTTAGAGCAGCCACACAAAAGGTAAGTTTTCATTGGAAGAGAAGAGAGGCTTAAAAGAGCTGGGAACTGGCCGGGATGGCAGAAGCAGTACTGAGATTTCTCAAGTAATGTGCTTCTTAAAACTTGTCCTCGGGGATTACTGAAGAGGGTGTTTTTTGTTTTTTTGTTTTTCTTCTGATTCAGGCTTTGGACAGTTTGCAAACAGATCCAGATATTGGAGAAAAGGGCTGTGGGTAGAGCTACATATGTGATTCACTTTTCCGTCTTGCCTGAATACACAAAGGACAAAGATGGCTCTCAACAAATGTGTAATGGATTGAGGTAGTTCTTCTCAATGGGGACAAGGTGTTGTTGTTTGTTTGTTTGTATGGGGGGACAAGGTGTTGTGAGGAAGCAGTTGCAGCTTCTGCTTAAGACTAGTATAAGTCTCTACTTTGACAAAGAAAGAAAGTAATATGAAGCGTTCCCTCAAGAATTCCCTGTCACCACAGGTCGCCATTTTGTGAGTGCTTCAGGGGTTTCTGGTTGTCACTTGTTCCTAGTTTCATATACCTGTCCTACTTTTTAGGAGCAGTAGCCAGGATCTAACATATTAGCTGGAGTGCAAGGAGAGAGAGAATCCTGATGATATTCAACTATCTCATACTGGTGTCAATGTAAGAATGCCGATAAGAAACAGACATGAGTATCCAAAGGAAAGAGGTAGTCTTACATATAAGATTCTTGACCTTCAGTCCTTTCTTGAGGAAGGTGAGAGACCCAAATAGGTCTCTGCTTCTGGGCACTTCCATATAAAGAGACATTTTTAATGGAATGATTCTTTACTGCAAAGTCAGACTTCATACTGTAATAGATTTTGTGCTATATTTATCTGCCCCTGTAATAGTGTTTTAAACTCAGTATTGTATTTGAGTTATTTGGTCTAGATGTTTCAAGAGATAAGACGATATCTTACAAATCGGTATATTCCCAAGCCAGGAAAATTCCTCACACATCACAGACATCCACAAGTATTTCTAGAATAGATGAACAATCAGATGCAAAGCTCAGTTCATCACCTTTCCCTCTAAATAGGGTTTCCTTTCCTGGCTTCCCTGACCATATCATCCCCATCACCTGTATTGAAAACCAATGACTCCAGCTCACTCCAACATCCAATCATTTCCTGGGTGTTTTGAATTCATCCCCCATAGTCCTGTGTGGAGCTTTCTCCTACTTTCTATTCCTGCCCTGGCTCAAGCCCTATTTCTTCCTGTTTGGGTGACTGGAATAGCTTTTCAAATAGTTCCAGTGACCCCTCTCTTTCTACTCCATAAAATTGCAACTCTCAGTACATTCACTCCCCTAAATTGTATGTGATCATTACTCCAATACACAAAAAACTTCAGAGTCTCACCTTGTCTAATAGATCAACTATTACTATGCAAACCTTGCATAGTTCCTAGGCAAATTTACTTTTCATTTTCCAGTACCACATTATAGTTAAATATAATTATAATATTTGGTATATATTTTAACACTGAATAAATATTTAACCTCATGATACATACACATTACTATAAAAATGTCTCGCTATAAAAACTGGGAACAATTTGAATATTTTTCCATTGCGATTATTTCAATGTAATTATTTAGCACTTAATTTTTGACTGACTGTCCCTTCTCAGCAATCATCATGTATCCTCAGGAATGTTTTCAAATTGAGAAACTAACCTACAAATTGTTTTCAAGGTAGTGACCATTTTATGATACTAAATGTAATCACCAATGAAGATAAAATCATGTTTTGCCTCATAGACATGTATTCAAATTTGCATTCAATTTTTGCTTTACAGTTTTCTTTTTGTGTTTTGGAGTCAGTATGTTTTTTTCCTCCAGGGCCCAAATGTGTGATTGACGCTCAAGCCCAGCTACCTGTGACTGAGGGGCCTGCCCCAGAAGGTGTTCCCTCAGTCCCTGGCTGTGTCCTTTGGCCAAAGATCCCTGCTTCTCCCAAGGAGACCTGCTCTCCACAACCCTCTGTTAGGCTTCCCCTTACTTCTGGCCCCTGTCGCCTTGAGTCTGCTAGTGCTGTGAGCCTTGGTTCCGCCACTCTTGAGTCCCCTTCCCCACACTCACCCTTCTGTACTTAGTCCTCTCGCCATCCATCTGCTGTTAGGACCAACTGTGCAAAGCCAGACAGGTGATGCAGCCCTATGTGCGTGATGTTCTACCTGAATCAGTCTACTTTCACTGTTACTCAGTTACTTCCTGCTCTTTCCAAATTCTGGGCCTCTCAGACTGCCTTTCCGCTGCCGCTGTTTTTTTCCTTTGAGAACTCTGCCCAATTTTTATGGCTTTTCATGGATACTGTCTTTTCATCTCCATGAAGATTTTCTGATTCTGATTTGCTCCTCCTTCAGACTGTCTCACCTCTCTTCTCTCTTTCCCTATTTATACAGATAGAGAGATAGCTAGGTCTTTCTATCTATAAATTTAATGAAACTGAACTTACATGGCTGAACTATGAAAGATGTTTGTGTACTCGTCTTATTCCTCCGTAGACTCCTAGCTTATTGACGAGCATCTTTGGTTTTTTGTGTCCCAGACATTGTTGAGCAAGCTAAATGGTCTATAGAAGGGTTTTAATGTTTATTGCATTGATAAGTAAATATGATCTTGGTTCGTTCTTTCTTTCTTTCTCTTTCTTTCTTTCTTTCTTTCTTTCTTTCTTTCTTTCTTTCTTTCTTCCTTCCTTCCTTCCTTCCTTCCTTCCTTCCTTCCTTCCTTCCTTCCTTTCTTTCTTTCTTTCTTTCTTTCTTTCCCTCTTTCTTTCTTTCCCTCTTCCTTTCTTTCTTTCTTATCTTGGTTTCTATGTACAAACCAGGAGAAAGGATTTGAGCAGCTAATTTTTCCCCAGACCCCACTCTTGGCAAGGGGAAGAGACCCAGAGCCTTCCAGAGTAGAGAGAGCACACTCTGAGGGCACAGCGGCAATGGAATTGACCTGTTTTCTGGTCCTTAGCCTCCAAAATACTGCAGTAGCGAGATGATAATCTCTTGAAGTAATGACAGAAAACTGGGCCTAAGAAAAACCCCTTGAAACAATGTACTCCAATCCCCCAAGTCGTAAGGAAATTGAGAGCCAGTGATTTGCTCAGATCACCTCAAACCAGAGGTAGAACCGGTCACTTCCCTTCTGTGCATCTTCGATGGGCTCGGGCAGTCTTGTCACAGGTGGAGAAAGCCTGAGGGACACAGACTTGTGGGATCATTCTTCTGAATAAAATTTACACACCACTCTTGGATGAAACCTGTGTGTGTGTGTGTGTGTGTGTGTGTGTGTGTGTGTTCCTACTTACCTTCCCATTTAAAGCTTTCATAGCTTCCACTGCGTCTTCTCGATTACTAAAGTGCACAAAAGCATAGTCTCGAATCTTCTTCACCCTCTCCACAGCACCTGGAAACAGAAAGGAGCCCTATTAGCAAACCTGAGAATGATTTTATTTTTTATTTTTTGGAGACTCAATATTTAGGTAAAGATCTCATCGAGAATATTTTCTGTGTCCAGGTTTATAATTCTACGCATTCAACAAAAGTTTTGTTTGTAATTTTTGTAAATATATCCCATATATTCTGCCTTCTTATTAGTTATGGATTTGTGTTTCCCACTTCCTGGGTTATAAGATCTTTAAGGATAGAAGTAGTATCTTATTTTGTCTGGCCTAAAATGTAAAACACAGATACTCGGTCAAATATTCATTGAATTGATTGGAACTTAACTATTGGACATCCTATAAATCTCTACATAGGTGATTACCTTTTAAAATTTTATGGCTTTTTCCCCCAGAAAAATGTTTCATCTCTTGATTTATGGAATAAAACTTTAGAGTTAGCAGAGTCTTTAGCAATGATTTACTTTAAGCTTTTTAAAAATTCCCTTGACCTAAATGTATGTATTTTTAACTTAAAGATTAGGAACCTAGGGTTCTCACAAGGGAAGTGAGTTTCATAAGAGTTGGCACCACTAAGAACTGAAACGCAGATCTCATAACTGCTTATCTGATACTCTTTTGATAAAAAAAAAAAGTAGTTTCTGAAAGAATATCGGAAAACTGAGATAGTTTCTTGCCATGTTGTTCGTAATACCCAAACGTTCAAAACAATGTAGATATCCACTAATTCTACCTTAAGAAATGTCTGTTATAGAAGCACTCCTATATGCAAAAGGATGATGCATAAGGACATACCTTTACCACTGTTAAAATAGCAAAAAGGAAAGCATCTAAAGTCTGTTCTCATGCAATTGATTAGATCTAGTACATTTGTATCAAATAAACATGAGTCTTCAAAGAGAACAAATAAACCTATGCATATTTATGTGGAAAGATTTAAGATCTATTGTTAAATTTAAAAAGTTGTAAAATAATAAGTATAATACTCCAGTATTTATTTATTTACTTACTTATTTATTTATTAAAAGATTTTTTATTTATTTGACAGAGAGAAACACAGCCAGAGAGGGAACACAAGCGGGGGGGGGGGGGTGGTGAGAGAGGGAGAAGCAGGCTTCCTGCCGAGCAGGGAGCCTGATGTGGGGCTCGATCCCAGGTTTCCGGGATCATGACCTGAGCCAAAGGCAGTCGCTTAACCAACTGAGCCACCCAGGCGCCCCTCCAGCATTTATGTTTTTAAAATCCCAACTCATAATATGTGCACACATAAAGATAGAAACCAAACTGTTAAAAAAGAGTTACTTTAGGGATGGGGAGAAAAATTGGAAAGACTAATGGGAAATTTCATATTTTAATTTAGATGCTTTGGTATTTTGCAAATATTTGCGATGCTTATTGATATTATTTGTGTAATAAAAAAATAACAAATCCGTTGAACCTATTTTTATATTGAGGAACTGCTGTATATGTTGATGGTAACTTAAGTAACAAAACGAAAGTTTTACCAAAGCAGTTGAACCTAACATTTTATGATTAAAATGGTGCTAGAGAATATTGCTGATGATTCAGCATTAAAAACAAGCTATTCCTGGAGTGAAGGTGAAATGGACACCATGTATCTTGTTAGCAGTCAACAGTTTCGCGTGTCAATTGTCCTCTTTTAGTGACACTGACTCGGGAGTGTCTGGAGAGACTGGCTTTCTTCCCTTATCCTAATCACCACACACAACCCAGGATGGGACCCTTCCCCAGGGAGGACTGGTCAAACGGATAAGGGTCCTCCTTTATCTCCTCCCCATCAAGGTTCAGTTATCCTTCATCTTAGATCCAAGCTCACAAAGACAATTAGACTTTTTATCCTCCCGCATTGTTCAACAGCTGTAAGTTGTCTTCTTTCAGAATAATGGTAGGGCTGTCATGGAGGGATCGTGTAGAAACCCTGTGGTGATCCTCTCGTCCCTCAGCGTTCAGCTTGACGTCTTATAGCAGTCGTGTCCAGAACATGGCTATCTGACGAGGCTGAAGAAGTACATAAAGGTATTTGAGGCCACGAAGCACAGGACATGGAATTAACTGGCCTTCCAGCGCGGTGCCTTTAGTCCTTGGGTGTCGGGTAAGGTGGCTAGCGTGACCTAACCCCATGGCTTGGCCTGGTCATTGAGAAGTGAAGGGGAGGGAGGTGCCAGTGAAATTCTCCATCTTTCCAGTCTTGGCTCCATTCATTCTTCAGTGCTGTCCTTCATCAAGGCTCCTCTTGAACGTTAGCCCCCTGAGGACAGGATCTGTTTCGGGGGCATCCTGGTATTATCATCACCAGGTCCTACCTAGTACCGTGTGCACAGAGGCTGCTCCTCAGATATTCATGGACCAAGCAATTATCACCAGTCAATTAATGTTCCAGTTTCCAGCATTTGCAAGGTGGCATTTTGGATGGTAATGGATCTAAGCATCACCCAGTTCTGCTCGCAGATAATGAAACTGGCTTGCATTTTTAAGCAACACTGTTCAGCTGCTCCTGACTTTGGAAATCTTAATGGATGAAGATTTAGCCTCAAGAAACAAGTTAGAGAGTGAGAGTTTGGTTTTCTCTACGATAGTATGCTCCGCATGGCTTATGATAGTATGTCCCTTCTTTAGTCAGTAGGAGTTTATGGATGAATCATCATTTGGCAGAGGGTAGAAGCAATAAAATATCAGTGCTCATGATCAACAATGTAAAAGACTTTGAAGTTATCATGTAGGGACCTGAAAAAATATTACTTGGTTTATGATCAACTTATTAGCAGCGCATCAATTACCTGATGGGAAACATACCTGCTATCCGGAGAGCTTATCAGAGGCTGTGAATATCAGAGTGTGGCTGTCCCCAGATCAGCGGCATCAGCCTCCCCCCGAACTTAGGAGACATGTCAGTGCCTGGACTCCGCCCCCCCCAAGACCCACTGATTCAGAAGCGCCTGGGGCAGGGGTCCACAATCTGTTTTATGTCCTCTTGTTGAGTCGGATGTGAAACTATTTTAGTGAAATCAGATTTTGTAGAATGACTATAATTGGAATTTCAGCAGTTAGCCGCAAGCTACACTGGGGACAAACCTAGGTTTTCAGCCCCAGTTTCTGTTCTGATTGTCACTTATTTTTCTGAACAGCAATAGAGTATTTTCAGGTTAATCGAGGTTAAAATAATAGGGTCAAATATTTGCCAGGAATATTTGGATCCCTCTGAGGGATCCAAACTTTCAATAGGGCTTTGAAAGGGTTATTTTCCTGTTTCTCTCTGGAAATTTCCTAGGTAAGTATCCACACACCCTTTCCACTGGAAAATATACTAGTTAGCTCTGACTTTTTCTTCCTAATACAGCAGGTGTCTGCCAGTCCTCCACCCCTTATAGTTCATGTTCTTTTTTTTTTTTAAGATTTTATTTATTTATTTGACAAACAGAAACCCAGCTAGAGAGGAAACACAAGCCAGGGGAGTGGGACAGGGAGAAGCAGGCTTCCCGCTGAGCAGGGAGCCCTCACTCGGTCCTGCGACCCCGGGATCATGACCAGAGCTGAAGGCACACGCTTAACGACTGAGCCACCCAGGTGCCCCTATAGTTCATACTCTTTTGTGGAATGCTGAGAAGCAGCCATGTGTCACTCTGGAGCCCTGAATTGTGCCACCAGAGGGAGAGAATAGGAGAGAGGGAGAGAGCCTGCATTTATTATTTTCATTAGAACAGGCTGACACAAGCTCATATCTCCCTTTAATGTGAGAAGCTGATGACCAGTGACTAGGACAGGAAGCAGTCTTTGAGTCGTTTCTCATTCCAGCCTTTTCCGAAAAGCAAAAACAAAACAAAGCAAAATGGTGATGTTTTAATTAGATAAAAGGAAGCAGCTGTCATCATCGTGCATTCCTAGAAACTCTTCGTGAACCCAAACTGAAATCCCGGATCTATTAAATAATCATTTCTGAGTCCTTTCTGCCCTGTCCCTGGGCAGCCAGCATGCGGCAGTCTGTCAGTAGGACTGTGCCTACTTTAGGAACCTTGGATAACGGGCGCCATGCAGCGTGTCATGTCATTATGCTCGTCTCTCTAGGTGCTTCCATGTCGTATGTTTCAAAATTTCCCTGCAGTATTGGTGTGAGTGCCGGTCCATCGCAGGCATACATCACGCTTTCTTGCTTCAGCTCCTCCTGGGTAGGTCCCCACACCTCGGGTGACGCGGACAATGCCGCTGTGAGCACGGTAGGGAAGCATCTGTTCAAGTCCCAGCTTTTTTTATTTTGTGTGTATGCCCTGAAGTGGGACTATTGGATTGTACGGTGATTATCTCTTCCTTAGGACCCCATGTGGAGTTTCCTCCAGTGACGGCCTTATTCTGTGTTTCCGTCTACAGGGCATACAGTCCTCTTTGCTCCACTTCTCCCAACGTCTGTGTCATCTTCTTTGATGATCTCTACTATCATTATTGTTATCTTGGGCGGTGGACAATGGTTTGGGGTTGTATTTCCCGCATGAATAGCGAGTGACTTTGAACAGCTTTTAATGTGCGTGTTGACTGTGTGTCTACGGCAATCGCACAGCATTGTTCATCGCACAAATACACATTTGAATTTTTACTTAATTTTTGGTTGAAGTATTGTTCGCAGCTGTCTTGTCTTATTCTGCGGGTTGCTTTTTCAGTGTTGAATGTGTTCTCTGATGCAGTCCTTAATTTGGATGTAGTTAATCTATTTTTTTTGCCTGTACTTTTAATACGGTTGGAGAATTTACTGCCAAATCCAGTGTCACGAAGCTTTACCCTGTATATTCCTCTAGGGTTTTTAAAAATAATAGTTAGTCTTTGACCCTTTTGAGTTAACTTTACCTATTATATAAGTTCAGTCCAACTTTATTATTTGCATGCGGACATGCCATTCTCTCAATACAATTTATTGAAAAGATCGAAAAAAAGGAAGTATCAAATAAAAATAAGGTAGGAGGTCAACACAGAGGTGGGAGGTGGTAATAGGTATGCACCCACAAACCACTCATCTGCCCACAAACACATCAAATTTCAGATCTCAGCTCACATGTCACTTCTCCCAAACATGATTCTTGTCTGTGCCCCAAGGGTAGGCTATCATGGCTGTTATTTTTCTGGAGTATCATTTTTGGGGGGTAGTGTGAGGGGGAGAGGGAGAGGGAGAGAGATAATCTCAAGCAGGCTCCCTGCTGCACACAGAGCCTGATGCAGGGCTCGATCTCACCACGCTGAGATTGTGACTTGAGCAAAAACCAAGAGTTGGGGCACCTGGGTGGCTCAGTGGGTTAAAGCCTCTGCCTTCGGCTCAGGTTATGATCCCAGGGTCCTGGGATTGAAGCCCACATCGGACTCTCTGCTCAGCAGCGAGCCTGTTTCCTCTGCTTTCTCTGCCTACTTGTGATCTCTCTCTCTCTGTCAAATAAATAAATAAAAATCTTCAAAACAAAACAAAACAAAAAGTGAAAAAAAAAAAAAACAAACCACAAGAGTTGGATGCTTAACTGGCTAAGCCACCTGGGGTGAGGGGAGCTTTCCTGTTCTGGAACATCTTAAACTCCTTCCACACATGCATTACACCTATTCACTCCTCCTATAGTGCCTGGCACATGGGAGCTACTGAAGTAAGGATAGTTGAATGAATGAGTGAGTGGCATGAGGATGGGGCATGGAGATCAGAGGGTAGTGAAGAACATGGTCTTAGCCAGACCTGGATTCAAATCTGAGAGTTGTCACTTCCTAGTTGTATGACCCTGAGGCAAGCAACATAATTGCTCTCAGTTCTGGTTTTCTCAGCTTTACAATAATGGAAGTGCCACAGTAACCTACATCCTAGGGTCATGGTGCTGAGTAGGTGACTTGTGTCATGAAAGTGAAAGATGTTAACATGGTGACAAACTTAGGCCAGAGTGTGTTCCCAAACATATTCATTCCCTAAGATGGCTGGCTGAAAAATGAGATCCATGATCCAAAAATTTGGGAAAGGAGCCATCTTATGTTTCCTTTTGGAGACTTTCAAAGCATATTAGAAGGTTAAGGACTCTGATAAGTCCCGCAATAAAAAAAAATTTGTTTAATTGTCCCAAATCTGGTATTTATAGATTTATTTGACCGTGGACCCCTTTTATCAGTAGCATCTACTAACAGTCCTCAGAATTAATGTTCTGCAGAACTGGCTTTGGGAAATGCTCATTTGGACATTGTTTCCCAAAATGCTTCACCTGTCTCAATATTGTAGTTTCTATAGGAAAAAAAGTACCAAGGGCTGAATCGAATGGTATACAGCTGATACTGCCAAGTACTGACAAGACGAGCAGCAATAATTATCCCCCTCCATTTCCCTCTGTTCCTTTTCCTTCCTCTTCACCCAAATGAGTTTCCTAGAATTAATTCTCACCTCCCTACTTATGTACCTGAAGTTGCAATCAGATGCCGTTTGACCAGTGGTTCTCAACTGGGGACAATTTTCCCTCCAGGGTAAATGTCTGGAGACATTTTTGGTTATTGCGTCTAGGGGGTTGTTACTGGCATCTAGAGGGCAGAGGTATGGGATATAGCTAAAATTCCCATAATGCCCAGGACAGAACCCCACCACGACCAAGAATTATCTGGCCTAAAATGTTAAGGGCACCGAGGCTGAGAAACCCTGCCTTGGGTATAATTCTTGTACATTCATCAACACAGTAAATATTTATTGAGCATCTACTATGACTGAGACCCAGAGACAGGGTCTGAGGAGATGACAGAAGCCAAAGAATGCTCATGGGATTTATCATTTAGTGAAGGAAATTGCACATTAATTAAGTAATCACACAGATAATTGTAGAGTTATAATGTTGATGAATGTTTTAGGACCTCACATCCCTTGTTCTCTAACCCGAGGGCTGGAATTTGTTTTTTGTAGTCTACATGCAATACTAAGAATGCTAAATGAAAGCTCTTCTGGTTAAAGTCATAGGAAGTCATGTCAAGCACAAGTGTTTTTAAAGTATATCTTAAATACTTAATCTTCTCTGGTATGTCCTACCTGGTTTAATATTGTTGAATTCTTTCTCAATCATCTCTTCTGAGGTAGACAGCATCAGGTTTCTCACGTACAGGATTTTCACGGAAGACATCGTGTCCTCGTCCACCTCCACCTCGGGCTCCGCCCAGTCTACTGCGATAGGATGTCCCCATAACTGAATCCTTCCTGTTCAGAGGATCACAGGTATGATTAGTTACACAGAAATCAGGACAACATCATTTCCGCTTGCTGAGATGACCTTTTAAATGCAACCGATGCTTTGAGATCTTGATGGAGAATGAAGACCGATATTCTAAGACGTGGTGACTGATTTTAGGAAAACTTCCAAATAAATAGAAGAGGTGGCAAGAAGGGAGTTCTGTGTGACAGATGGCTTATCGTAATGATTGAGCATAAAGGGAACTAGGATGTGGTTTGAAATGGAACAGAAATGAGGCAGCAGTGGGCAGGTTTGGGTTTTCGACCAGCTTTCACAGGGGGAGGAAGGTGGTCCTTGAAAGGGAGGTGGCAGAAGGGGAGAAAGGAAAAAAAAAACGGATTTAGGGCGCTGACACAGTCTCACTTCACAAAGCATTAAAAGTCTCATTAGGAAGTATGTCTGCTGCTATTGGGATCTCTGGGATCAGTGGCCACCAGCGAGCTAAAAACTGGTGTGTGTGGGCAAGAGCGAGCAGGGCACAGGGACCCCTAGTTTGTTCTCTGTCCCTTACACTTGGTCAGGGTTCTCATCAGCTGTGTTCCCTCCTTGTTCCCTGACAGCACCTGGGCAACTTGTGAATCTGCAGGAAAACATTTGACCGCATTCAAGAAGACAGAGCAATGGAAAGGTCTGCGATGAGAAGCTGAACTCTCTTTGAAGGGGGTAGTTGTTACCCATGACTACATCCGTTCTTGTATTTCTGAAGTTGTAATTTATTGTGCGTCTTGCCCTCTAGAATGTGTTGTCCATTTGCTACCTCGGTTCCCACTCAGTCACTCTATGGGGTGGCGTGGTCAGCTCAATTTCTAAATTTGATTGGAAATCGTGTGTATATTTTATTAGTTGTTTTAGAAGAGCTTTAAGAAATACCCAGCCTGACCAACATTCACTGGTGTGCTGGACCCAGTTCCTTTCCACTTGCTCTACTAGACTGTTGCATTTTCAGAATTTTGTGAACCCGTTGAGGCTATCTTGGTAGCTTGGAATCAGCCAATGTGAGAACACTGATTCCACAGGATGTTGCAAGTCAGGGCTTGGATTTTTCCTGGGAGTTGTCTATTAAAGACTGACCAGCTCATCACTGACCCCAGGACTCTCCTTCCTGGATTAGATATGACTGGTCCAGGCCTCAGGATTCTTAAAAGATCCTCAGTTAATTCAGCCAAAATTGAGAACGCTGTTCTAGCCCGTTGACCTTTGCCATCCTGGCCCAGGACCATTGGAGGCCGCTGGCCAGCCGGGAAGTCTGCAGAAGGATGCGGTGCACAGAATTGGAGGAGGCATGGGAAACAATGATATTCTCCAACATCCCCGTGGAAGTCGGGGCTGCTGAGGGATTTGGGAACATGGGCCTGACTAGGAAGCCACCTTTCTGAAATAGTGGGGGTTTTTTGTTTTGTTTTGTTTTGTTTTATAGCATTTAAGTGCACGCATTTCCAGGTGTTCTTACTGACCTCCTCTGCGGGCGATGGCCGGTACGGTGGCTGGTACCTTGAGTCAAAGGAGTTAGCGGCCGATCACAACTCGGTTCACACAACAGAATCACCTGGAAAACTTAAAACACCAGGGCCCCGGGGAAGCCTCTTCAGCTGATCAGAGGTTGATCTGGTTTCTGGTGTTTTTTCAAAACCTCCTCAGGTTATTCAGATCTACAGCCCACTTAGATCTCAGGTTCTCAAATTTGGGTCTGGGTAGCATAGCATCCTGGGAGCTCGTTACAAATACAAATGAGCATGCGCCCCTCCAGACTCACTGAGTCAGGAACTCTGGGGCTGGGCCCCGCTCGCTGCACTTTCACGAGCCCTCCAGGTGATCCCTGTGCAAGCTGATGAAGGAACAACCGAAAGAACTTTCCTCAGAGCATCCTTCCGATGCTCTGCTCGCCTCGGTGTGGGACGCCAGGACTGTGGGGCTCACGCACACCTCTGCAAGGAAGCAGTGTCTGGAAAGAGTGGCCGCTGCTCGTGGGGAGGTAGGTGGCTGGGGGCCAACATGTCATGCTAGACAACAGTTTTCTCTCCGTCTCCAAGTCTGGATCAGCTAAGAAGGAAAAGCTGCTTGTGGCTCTTTTCATGGTTGCTAAAGTTCCCTTCTTTCAAACCAGGCTCCCCAGAGGATTGCCAGTGACCCAAATTCTTTGTTGTTGTTGAATTTACAGTGAGGTAATAGGGAGGCTGTCCAAAGGGGGTAGTCAGTTTTGCTTGCAAGGTGTAGCAGAAATAAACAGTCGGCTCTGGGGCGCTTATTCATGGTCAGTTGGCCGAGGATGCCCTGAGACTCATAGGCAGCTGAAGAAATTCACCTCAGCTGAGGGTCCCTCCGAGAAGGGGGGGCTGCCTCGGTCCTCAGGAAGGTGCACAGTGGATGGGGAGACCAAGGGGCCTGCGTGCTACTGGTTCCTGCAGGCATGGTCTCGAAGGGACAGTCAGAATGTCTGGTGCAGGCACAGCCAAGTTCCAGAGAATTCCTAAGCACTGGCTGCCCAGTCCTGCCGGGACTCATCAGCTTGGTTCAGGTAGAGAGAAGCTCTTCGGTAGGTCAGTATGCGGTTTTTTTTTTTGGGAGAGCAGAAGCTGAGTGAAAGTTTTGGTTCTCCAGGAATGCTGATTGCCCCCTAAAGGCTCCCTTTCTCCCGTTTGGGACCCTCTCTCATCACTCACCTCCCTGACCCCCGAAAAGATGGCACGTATCTGGTTTCACGGGTAATGGGGAGAAGTGGTTAATGGGAGCTGGGTAGTGGCAGCTGGTTTCTCAGCCAAGGGGCGGCTCAGCTGGGGGTTTGAATGCCCTGTGCCAGTGGAGGAGGGGAGCATGCGGATCATCCCAGCTGCGGGTACAGCTTTCAGAATAAAGGGGAGTTGGTCCTGCTGGAAAGAAGGCTTTTGTTGGGGAGTGGAAGGTAGCAAGTATGTCTGGAAAGGACTGGAGCCTTGAAAAACAGGTAGAGCAGGTGATGATTGTTGAAGCGGTGAGTGAGCAGCTCGGGTCCAGCCCCCCCATACAGACAGCCAGTTCCCACTATTGGCCAGGACTGTGGAAAGGACGATCTGATGTCTCGGGGATGTTCCCAATGGAGGAGGCAGAGGGTGAGGCACATCCAAAAGGAGCAGAGCTGGGAGAATTATAGTTTGTGAAAACAGTCTTGGTTTGGGAATAGATGTTTTTAGACTCTGGGATCAGGATGGATCCAAGGGACTTTTTCATGGCAGAACCGTTGAAGCGGGAAGAGTCGGAGAGGATATTGAAGATTAAGTTCAGGTCACTGAGGGGCTAGTGTCACCTCAGGAGGAGTATTTGGGGGTTTTCCTGCATCTGCGTGGCACAGGGTCTGACCATCAGGTGGTAAAAGGAAGCATCGACTGAAAAATCCCGATCTCGATAATGGATTTGGCAACTTTAGGGGCTATCTCCTATCTTTCCACTTGAGCTGCCTCCATGAAAATATTAATAAAGAATCTTCCCCTGGAGGTACCCAGGTGGCCCAGTTGGTTGAACTTCTAACTGACTCTTGATTTCAGCTCAGGTCATGATCTCGGGGTGGTGAGATCAAGTTCCCCGTTGGGCTCCATGCTCAGCGGGGAGTCTGGTTGGGATTCTCTCCCTCCCTGCCTGCCTCCTTCCCCCCCAAATAAATAAAACTTAAAAAATAAATCTTTCCAAAGATCAGAAGCCATCTTCCAATTTTGAAAACTTCTAGAGGGCTCACCCTCTTAGTGGGTCAAATTTTCTTTTATGCTTGAAGTATAGTTGACACATGTGTCACATTAGAGTCAGGGGCATGACACGGTGATTGGACCCCTGCGTGTCGTGCTGCGTTCACAAGTGTCGCTCCAATACGTCACCAGGCAACAGTATTACAACATCATGACTGTCTCCTGCGCGTACCTTTCATCCCCGTGACTTCGCCACGGTTTGTTTTTAAGCTTGTGTAACAGGGACAGTATGAATCTAGGTGGCGTTGGCTTGGTCCTTTATTCTGGTAGCTCTCCCACAGAGTTCAAGAGGAGAGTGGATTCCAATGTCTCCACTCCTGTCACTCTTGAAATCCTCTTATGTTAATATTGATTTCATCTTAATACCTTCCTTTAGTGAATATTTAAGAATGAGCAGAGGCTTTTCAAGCCTTGAAATTTTATTGCCTAAAGATGATCAGGGCTTTGGTGTGGAGTCCTTTAAACTCCGGGATGGATGGTCGGTCATTGCCTACATGGGACCCATGCTGTGGTGTTAGCACCTAACACAGGCCTTTTGTTGGAGGGCTAGTATTTCTATTCCCTCCAAATTAGAAAATATTAGACACTGGGGAGTCCTCATATGAGTTCATGTCCCTCAGCTGTCGTCTGAATAATGTGTCACTTGCAGAGGCATTCTACATTATCATGGCCAATCGACTCTGCTCCTAGTAAGCCTGATAGCAATGTATAGAAAATCAATGGATAGATTCACTTTTGAGAACAGTCTTCACTTTAACGCTTCATCCCAGGATGAACATTAGCCTCCGTGCCTCTGTCTCAGGGCTAGCCGTGAAGCCTTCAGGGAGCTTTATCTACTGTGACCTAGATGAGGAGAAGGGGCTTAAAGTAGCGGATAAGCAAAGCCTGAGAACAAGCACAACAGCCAGCACAGCAGCCTGGGAGAGGCGGGCGGCAGAGTGGGGTGGGGGTGTCTCCTCTTCGAGGAGGGGGTGCGAACCTGGCAGCAACTTCCTTCGGGCCATGGCGGCCGTCCGGTGACTCTCGTACTCCACGAAGGCGAAGCCCCGGTTTCTGGTTTTATCGGCAGCGCTCGGGTAGACGATGACATCGACAACTCCTTCGGTGACCTTTTTCATCTCTGCTAGGATTTCTTCTCTCTTCTTGGTCTTCGGGATTCCGCCCACAAACAGTCGGCAGTTGTCCACACTGGCGCACACCCCTAAGAGACGCCCATTTCTGCAAAAAAAAAGGGGGGGGGACAGGCATTCTTTCTGTTTGGCAAGAATCCTTGTGTGATTGAGGCTTAAGATAGAAGTTGTAGAATGTTTGACTCTGGACTCAATCTGGCCTGTGGGTGTGGGATGTTTGGTCTTACCGGGGTTTCCTCACCAACAGGGACAGTCCCCCATCCCGAGGCCCGTGCACCTTACTCCCGTCACTCACGTAGCCTGCCTGGCCCCATGTGGCTGTGAGCTCGTGAGCAAACTGTTCCCTTCCCTTCCCATCCCAGTAGGGAAGCGATTCTGACATGGCTGCTCTTAGAAATGGTCCCTAATGCTGAAGAGGCTTTCACATATTCTCTTACTTGGCCCGCACGGGGAAGACAGGCAGAGCAGGTGCTGTTTCCATTTTACAGATGAACAACTCGAGATGCCGAGAAATTGAACGATTGCCTAAGGTTTTGTGGATTGAAGGGATGAAACTGGCCTCCAGACTCTCAGTTCATTCCTGATTCTGCTGCCCAGGGTTGCTGATAAGCAAGTTCATGTCTGCCTTCGGTGGCAGAGGGCAGATTAAGCTTTTCTGGGGGGAACATTTGGGAAAATATATCAAAATTTTTATATAATTTTGGGGCACACAGTGCCCCTTCTGGGAAAGTGTCTTTAGGAAAGGGATGAACTAACATTATTGTGTCAGGATGTTCACTGCTATTATTTAAAATAGTCTCCAGATTGGAAATAACCAAAATATCCCACCATCTAGGACCAGTTTAATGCATCTCGGGTGAGATGATGTTGACCTTGGGGCTGGGTCGTTCCACCTCGTGCACCGTAGTGCTTTTGTCACTCCCTGGTTCTTGTGCACTAAACAGCTACCCGTTAGGTCATCTAAAAATGCCTCCTCATCTTTCTAAATGTCCCCTGGGGTGGCCACTGCTGCTTCCGGCTGAGAAGCACTGATTATCATAAGCTGGGCATTTACACTGTAGAATGCTCGATAGTCATTTCAACATGGAAATGCAGAAGAACATTTGTTGATTAAAAAACCAGTCTACCCAACGCTGCCAGCTTAAAAAAACAGAGATATCAAGATAAGTATATGAGAAGACCATTTTGATGACCACTGAAATGAAAATCTAGGAAGACACTAAAAATTAAAAAGCCAACATGGTGATTATCTTGGGCAATGGGATTGTGGAGGAATGGTTTGAATTTTTATTGCCTTCTTTTTTGTTTGCTTGTTTTTTTTTTTTTTTTTGGCTATTTGCTGTGTGACTTTCATAATAGCCCAAAGTTATTAAAGTTACTAAAACGGGTAAAGTTCCATGCCAGAAAGTACTGGCATGTCATGAAGAGAAGTACTCAGCCAGGCGAGTGGGAGGCTGCTCTGATTTCTTGGAACCAGCAGCGTTCGGTGGGGTGGCCGCTCCACTCACCGGGATTGGCCCCTTTCCTACCCGTCCTCCGTGCTTTACTGAAGGACTGAAGACCAACTAGCAGATCTGTGACAGCTTCCCTAGACGGGTGAATGTCACCTGAGGAACATGATTTACCTTGAGGGTAGGGAACGGTGGATAAAGTCCTCTTTTAGGGTTCTGTCTTTGTTTTTTGCTTTTTTGGTTTTTTTCTTTTAACTTAAAAAACCCCTCTATTACAAAATATTATTTCTTTAGAAGTTCTATTATTTTTGATGGACGGCCAGTCAGGTGTTGATCACCAGCAGGTGGAGCTTGGTGTCTCTGTGTCCTATTTTTAAATCTCTGTGCCTTGCCAGGCACCTTCCCAGAACTGCTTGGACACGAAAAGCCATCTCTCACATGCTGAGGGCATAGCTTTAATGTCTCCAGAAGCCAAGCATTTAGACAAATCTCAGTGAATATTTGATGAGGAGGAGGCTGAGAGGAAAATTATGGGTCTTTTCTGAATCCCCTGAGAAATAGTGGCTAAAAGCAAATTGAAGTTTATCCTCTTCCCCACAGGCAGGGTTCTGTCTAGCCGCACTGATCTAGGACGGAGTGGAAGTAGGTGACAATGGCTCTGGGGTGTCTCTTCTATTTCATATTGTATTTATCCTACACCTTGAGTTTTAGAGTCCTGCTGTGCCTTCCCTTGTTTCTGGCATCCAACCTGAACTTTGACTGGAATGTGGCCACCAGCTTGCTCTTTCTAAATGCTTAGTGGTATTTCTTCTCTCCCCTCCTCCTCCTCCCCTCCCTCTCCCTCCCTCCTCCCCCTCTCCACTGTAATCATCAGCCAGCACTCTTGGACCATGTGAGCTTTGCCTGCGTTCTCTATTTATTTTTCATAATACCCCCATGGGGTAAGTACATCTTTCCCGCTTTTAAAGATGAAGACACTGAAATTCACAGAGAGTACTCTTATGTATCAGTGGCTAGAATGGATGGACCGTGCTCGTTTTCCACACCCTATCTGTTCTCAGGAAGCGCTGACAGGCCCCAGTGTGTAACACTGCCCAGTACATACAGCAAGCTGTGCTGATTCCTTGTGTGGCCACGTCTCCAACCATCTCAACCTAAAAGCCATTTTGAGAATAATCCCCTCTCTTAAGATGTCTGGGCTCCACGAGGAATGGGGACTCCTCTGGTCCCCGAAACCTCGCACCTGTCTTACTAAAAAGCCATATTAAAATAGAGCTTTCTGGAACCCTTTCCAAAAACAGTTCAGTGTCTCTGGTCTCCTCTGACACATGCTGAGAAGGTGTGAGTGATGAGGTGCTGACGGTCCCGGGATTTGTCTGAAGAAACCTGTGCTCTGATCACCTGGTTCCCACACCAGACAGCCCTCCACATTCCAGAGAGAGGCTTTTTTTTGGATTCGAGGAGGCATGTGAGAGAGAGGAATTTCCTCTATACTTTCCTCCAAAACTCTGTTCCAGGATCTGACCTTGGGACTGAGTGGCTAGGTTATTATGGCTGCTAATCAAGTCCATCTTTCTGTGGCTAAGGGGTTTAAGAAAAATGCCCCAGTAATTGATTGGCTGACAGAATTCTCAGCCTAATGCAGGACTTATTTGGGGGCCTATAGGAAGTGAGAGGCCATCCATGGCAGGAAACCTCTGTGTATTCACCCTGAGATGACGTGATTTTTAAGATGCAGAGAGGACATAGATAACAATCATATCTTAGAATTGCTGAATGTGCTGAGATGTAAGAGTTCTATCATTTACTGACCTATTACCATGTTCCAAACGCTGGGAGAAACATCTGAAAGTCTGCGGTATCCCCACCACGACACCTCTGACATGAGTGCGAGGAGCCTCACCTTCGAGATGAGCACGCTGAGGCTCGGAGGTGAAGCCGCTTGCTGCTACTCGGGTGAAACCTGTCTGACCCCAGACCGGTCGCTCTTCGACTGCCTCACTGATCTTTCTTCCTCATGGCGTCCTTTAAGAGGTGATTGAGGACAGTTCCGTCTCTAGGTAGAGGTTTTAGAACTCAGGCAATTTCATGATGTCAGCCCTGTTTCTAGTTGATTAAAAACCAGCAGTTGATTGCAGAAGGTCAGTTATGTCCCGGAATCCTCCACTGGTCCCACGATTTGCGATGTCACCTATGTTGGGCTGGCTCCGGGACCTCTTCCTGGCTCCAATGTCATACAATCAGCTCTTCAATAGCTCCCCGGGGATGTCCACTGTGAATCTCCGATGTAAATTCCCCCAAACCAAGCTCTTCTCATTTCCGGTTCTTCTCCCGGTCTTCCCATCTCAATGACAGCTATCTCCTCCACAGATTCTGGGACCAAGGCCCTTGCCTTCCTCTCTGAATTCTAACATTGCTTTCGCTCTAAATCCCAGATTTAGCCAGGCTTGTCCGTTCAGCCCACAGAACGTATCCCAGGTCTGACCCCCCTGGCCACCTGGGCCACAAGCCTCTCTGGGCTGTTGTGTCCTCCCGTTGTCTAGACCTGGACTAGCCTGCTCTCCAGGGCAGCGTTCCCTCTGGCTTCCCCCTTTCCCCACCCCAGGCCATTCTTCACCCAATAGCCAGAGTGACCTTTCTAACAGCATGAATCTAATGAAATGTTTTCCCCTTCTTATTAGAATAAAAGGCAAGTTTTGAATTGTGGAGTTACAAGGCTCTGAGAATGCATTGCCTTCAGCTCATCTCTTTGTTTCTACCTCTTTGGCTTTGTTCTCGAACACCTTGAGAATGTTCTCTTTCAGGGAAATTTGCATGTGCTGTTCTTGTGCTTTAGAATAATCTTCTTCCAGATCTGGCTGTCATGGCCAACTCTTTCAAGTCTCAGGGAAAATTGCACTTTACTGGAGAGTATTTTCTTAAATACACCAAGTTAGAGTAGCTACCTCCTTAGAGGTGGTTTTATTTTTCCATCCCTAAATTTTTTTTTTTTTTTTTTGAGTGTAGCTGATGCACAGTGTGGCCTTAGTTTCTCAGTGATTTGACTTCTCTGTACACTTTGCTCTGCTCGCCACCGGTACGACCCTATTACAATACCAGGAACTACTTTCCCTATGCTGCGCTTTTCACCCATGTGACTGATTCATTCCATAACTGGAAGCTGGTACCTCCCACTCCCCTTCACTCATTTTGCTCCCTCTGCCCCCTCAGGCAACCATCAGGTTGTTGCCTGTATTTATAGGTCTGGTTCTGCTTTTTGTTTATTTGCTTAAAAAAATCTTCTATATCCATCTGCTTATTCTGAGTTTAGGAAAAGGCATCTTGATATTTCCATTATTTTGAATAGTGCCCCTCAATGTATTCATGACACAGATGAATTAACCATTTTTGTTTCTTGGAGCATTTCACAAACCTTAGTTTGACAACTTATATGGTGTTGACTTTAAATACGTATCTTATCAAATTGGTTTTCACCAAGGAAAAGAAACCTTTTTTATTTCTGATCAGGCTGTCTTTTGCATATACTGTATTAGATGAGTTTGATAGAAGAACAGATACTGGTGCATTGGCTCTACCCTTTTCATCGGAAGAAGTGGCTCTTACCTAATTTCGTAGTTGTTAAGTTGCTTGATTGCATCCTTGGCTTCTTGTCTATTTGAGAAAGTTACAAATGCATACCCTCTATTGTTGCCATTAAAATCCATCATCATTCTCATTTCATAAATTTTACCAATCTACAAGTAAAAGAGAGAATCCATGTTTGTATATTAGTACTTCCAAATGGAAACACAAACACACACACACACACACACACACACACACAACACACTGTTTTCTGAAGCCTTATCTCTGCCATATTTGGCGTTTGCCTTCTGTGCGAAATGGTTTGCATATTTTCATGCTGGGTTCAGATCTGTTATCTGACTCATGGGCAAAGTCAAGTTAAATAAAGAAAATGTGTACAAGTGCATTTCAGCTTGACTTAACAGAATATGTTTTTGATAGAGCAAATGGCCTTTCATCACACAATTATCTGTGGATTTATCCACCATCCTTGGGACCTGGAGAATGCATTTGTCATCAAAAGCACAATTTCACAATAGATTTGTCCTTGCCCTCTACCTTGGCCTCTCAAGTTTCCATAGTTTTATCTTTATTTGGTCACATTCTACCACTGACCCGGGATGCTCACTTGGAACCTTGCTAACTGATTTCTTATCTGTCTTTCTCCCACCACAACCTCAAGATGTCCAGGGAAGATGTGTTTCAGAGGATCATCTGGGGATTTATGTTGCTGTTTTGATCTGTAGGCTGAAGATAGATGCTAGTTTTATACAATCGGCCCAAGGTCAGGATCTCTGCAGTAGGAGGGCCCTCTAACTCTCTCCCTCCGACTACAGCTCTTTTGCTTTGCCTATATACCATTCTTCCCACTACCCTAAATGTTCTCCAGCAACCTGGACTCAGTACTCTATTCTTGCTGGCTGCTGTATGACCAGTGGCCCTAATAGATAGGACAGGCATGTGCAGGGAGAAGAAGTATCATTAAATGTGTGCTTCTTGGTGGTTGGTTACCCACTGGCTCAGTCTCCCCACCTCACCCCATCCGACCCCACCCCACCCATCCCATCCCATGGTCTTCAGTGGTGGACATCTATCTATCCAGGGCTCCTTAGGAAAGAGTTCAAGCATGTTTCGCCTGTTTCAGGTATTACTTGGTGCTCATTTTCAAGTTCAGGATATAAAATTCTTATAGGATTAAATCCTCATAATTTGTGCCCATGCCCAATGAGATTGTTTGTATAAAATTAGAAGCAGTTCTGAATCAGAAACTGAGTTATACACAGACACACAATTGATTTTGGCATTTAGGGAAATAGCTAGACTCTAATTTTTCTAAATTTTCTAGGAATGTGGTTGCTGAAACACCACTTAGTGAAATATTGAAAATAAATAGTAATTTTCTGTTCTTCCTGTACATGTGGGTTTAGTTATAATATATGAGTTGGAATTAAAACTGAGGAAATGTGTTCCTTCATTATATAATGACTTGGAGACACCCCATTCTTAGTGCACAAGGGTAACCAACTCAAACCTGTAGGGGAAATTTCATTCTGAATCAATGTGTAAAGGTACACATTTGAGCCCCGACAAACACATTCTGAATCAATGTGTAAAGGTACACATTTGAGCCCCGAAATGGTGCACTTGAGAAATCCACATTAAAATGTCAAGTTGGAGCAGTATCTTATTTTGGAGGTACCGCTGTAGTAGTAATACAGACCGGCATCTATCCTGCACCTCTGCAGATCAAGGATCAGAGCTTGAAAAAATAGCAACAGCACTAGTTCAAGCCGTTAGGAATAGGAAGAGCTACATCGAGGCAGTGACAATAAGGGGACAACCACTAACGGGAATGTTTTGAGTTTGTCCATGTTGAGGAATGGCAATCAGAAGAGAAGCCATTCCTGCCGAGAAGAAAGAGTGCTAAACAAAGTACGTAGTGTTTTTCCCTTGAAAGATGAGAGAAGATATTAAATTTGGACTCACTTTTTCACATAATGGTATAAGTTCATCCTCAAAAAGGTCTCGGGGAAGTTTTCCAATAAAAATTTCACAACCTCTTTCTGGGGGTGCAGCATCCCAGCCCGGTGGAGGGCCGCCATATTTTCTTTGTCCATTTTCCTGTGAATTCCGGGTGGATTGTATGAGGCAGAGAGGAAAACAGTAAAACCTTTAGTTTGAGTTCTTCAGTTATTTTCAAAATCATAATAAGGGACTTATTTATCATTGACAAATAATAGCGAGTTGGGCAAAGGATAAAATCAAGATCTCCTTTATGTGGATTTGGATACCATGCTCTGTGCTTCAGCAACTGGCTTGCGATAAGTGTTGTGAAGACGTGTAAACTGCCAGACAAATTAATTATGATATTTGTCATTCAAACCCAACAATGCCTGATCATCAGAGGATCTAAGCATACTCTGAATTGAGGGCTCTGCTGTAACACGGAGTTTCTGCGGTATGGCAGTGAGGGCTCTCAGGCAGGGCTGCCTGACTCCATGACTCACTAGCTGTGGGGCTTTGGGCAAATGACTTAGCTTCTTAGAACCTCAGTATTATCATACACAACGTGGGGATAATATTGGCCTTTTGATTAAAAGAGATAATATATCAAATGTGCACTGTTCTAGGCATGAGATATATAGTCAACAGTTACTGATTCTCTTCTTGCCTTCTTGGATTTGGGCTGTCTCCTGTGCCAAGGAGGCCCAGGTAAATCCTAAATAGAAACATTATGAAAATTAGCATTTGAAAACATGGACTGGCTGATATTGGGGGTAGCTAATGAGTGACTTAAAGCTGCTTTCATGCCAACAAGATGGTGAGAGGAGTTTACTGATGTTAGTTCTCTTTGTGGGGAGTAGTATTGTACTCGGTCCAAATCGAATTCCAACCCTTGGTAAAGCCGACCGACCCTTGGTAAAAACCTTTGGCGTTTTATGGGGAGGAGTAGTTCTGGTTCTCTTCATTATAAGATATTAAAGACAGTGGTACTATCTTTATTTTTTCTAGAGACCAAAGACCTGAAAGCAACCTCAGGGACCCCACCTGCAGTAGGGGTCTGATTCATCACTGCTGATTGGCTATAGTGTACTTTCTAGGGAAAGGTACACTTACTGCCCACTTTGGTGTAGCCAGAGCTCTTGGTCATTAGACTTTACTATGATTTTTGAAGAAAAGTGAGTATAAGAGATCAAACATCAGCATTCATTGCTAATTTCTACAAGTAATACTTTTAGGAGTTTTATACTATAAAATGATACATGTTGTTGAAAAAAACTGTAATGCAGCAGGTGAAAAACATAGTTATATATCAGATAAAGAGAAACATTCCTCAATACATCACTCTGCCCATCTATCGAAGCAGTTCCTGTTAAATTTACTTGCTTTTCCAAATATTTTTCTCTGTGTATTCTTAAAAGTCATATATTAGTTGTTTACAGACATTATTTTATGTGATACTTTAAAATCAAAGGTAAAACAGCCTCCAGTTTCACTGTTAAATCTTTATACAAACCAACTTGGGACTTTCTCAATTATTTTATAAGTATTAACTCAAAGACTTTTAGGTCACAGTATAAATTATGTCTCTGGTTGCAATCACTTTTTTATTCCTAATTTATAAATATCGCTTTAAATTAAAAAAATGTCAGATGGGTGTTCTACCTTGCCTTGATTAGTTTTTGCCCACAACAATCGGGTGTTTATTTATTTTACTAAATATTTAAATAATTGCCTCAATAGCTCTTGTATTTTTTTCGTCTCCTATACTCTCACAGATTCATCTAGCAGCAGAACTTCTGTAGCCATGAGAATTACTTCTAGAGGAAAAAAATGCTTTCAGAATTCAGTGCATGCTATCTCCACCAAGAATTTGCTGAGAAATATGAAGCTGATATTTTCAGAGATACATTAAAAATTCTAGGTCCTGATTTTCTAACAAAAACCTATATGATGCTTACCACGGGCCAGACACTGCTATAAGCCTTCAACAGGGTCAGAGGGTAAGGACGACTGCTGTCGCCATCTTAGAGAAAACCCTGAAGCCCAGAGAGATTAAGTACTCTGCCGAGGTCACATGGTTGGAAGAGAGCGAGCCAGGATGTGACCGCAGGCTGTCTGGTTTTAGAGACCCTCATCTTAATCCCCACCTTTTGCCTCGTTATGGGGAAGTCTGATCGTTTATAACAGATCCATACCTTTACACACTCCCTTGTGAAAAAATTATTATGCTATTAAATTGTAAACACTCTGCTGCATTTAAAATCCTTCCCAATTTTCATTTTATTACACAAATTTTGGAAGGACATATCTGGTACCTGTTGCTTTATAAGGAGAATACTTCTATTGCCAAGCTAAAATCCACCTGCTTGGTCTCATGCTCAACATTTGGTTGATCGTGATCCCCCTGACACCATTTCTGTATATATTAAATGTCTAGATGTCTATTCAGTGGAGTATTGGAATAAATGCCGTGTAAATTTGGTAGTATTTTTATTCTAGGTTGAAGAAACCAAACTTCCATCCCACAATACTGAAGTAGCTATTCCAGAATTTTTTTTTTTAAGATTTTATTTATTTGACAGAGAGAAACACAGCCAGAGAGGGAACACAAGCAGGGGGAGTGAGAGAGGGAGAAGCAGGCTTCCTGCCGAGCAGGGAGCCCGATATGGGACTCGATCCCGGGTCTCCGGGATCATGAGCTGAGCTGAAGGCAGTCGCTTAACCAGATGAGCCACCCAGGCACCCCTATTCCAGAATTTCTGATTTGAAAGGCTTTGCCCAATAGTTTGAAAATAGACAACCAACAGACTGGCCTTTAAAATGTTTCTTTCTTGATATAATTACTAAAAATATCACCCAACTATTCTGTGCTCCTCACATGAATAGGGGGAGTCATCTGCTCATAAGCCCAAATGATTGGGCAGGGAAGCTTATTGTCTTTCTATGGTTTCCATAAACACTGGAAAAAAATTCCCCAAGGGTATTTTTTTGGAATCACAGTCTGGTCAGTTCAGAGACGCCACAAAGTTCATGCGCGGTGGAGATCTCCTCTACACACCACCCACTGGGCTTGGAATGCACGAGTGGGGGGCTATCACGCCACTTTAAGAGTGCGCTGGGCGTTAGTCATGGGATTAGAATAGCTGTCCATTACTCAGAAAGGACAGTTGGGAGCTGGATTGCTGGTATTTTTGGCACTGTTTTTATAGTTGAGTTTAAAATAGATAAAGCCCAGTTATAATGGCTCTTTCCTCTTCTGGCTGATGTCCTTCTGGTGGGATGCATTCCTTCAATAGCACAAGTGTATTAATAGTTCCGGGAGAAAGAATACAGGGTTTTGTCTTTTCACGAGAATGTTCATTACATTCTGGGAAATTTTATTTTTCTAATCCAAGACTTGGAAACCACTGATTCTCTCTCATAGCACATAAATAGATAGAGACCTTCCTCTATGTAAATTCAAAAGTGAAGACCCTTCTAACTACAAATCCAGTGCATGTAACTCACATCCTGGGTACAGAGCCTACCCCGGAACTCAGTTTACAGATCAAGAGTATTTGGACATTCCTTTGTCACAGATATTTTACGTCTTTCATTATGGAACCATAGACTCTTTAAAAATGATGTATACCATCTTCTTGATGATGAATAAGACCACCCACACTTTCATAAATGATGAAGCAATAAATCTTAGCTTGAGGTCAAATGGACTGAGTTCATTTTGGCCATCTGGCATCTGATCTTTTTTTTTTTTTTTTT
>PITA01017562.1:0-42968 GCA_004023965.1 Spilogale gracilis | reverse complement strand
TGATGGGGTTGGGCGACTGTCTCGCAGCATCCAGCCAGCAGAAGGGTCGCCAATGGGAGACATAGTGTTCCCTGTGGGTAACACAGATGAAGAAAGCTGCCCTTGGAGTGCCAGCAGATGGTTCTTGATTTCTTGGCAGGAAGAAGAAGGGGCTTTTGTACGTGTAGGAGCAGGCTGCCAGTCAACTATATTTATAGAGCACCTGCTGTGCAGAATTTGAAAAGGAGGAGGAGACAGGCCTTGTCCTCAAGAAGCTTGTGATCAGAGGGGAAAGGTCCCCCTGTACTGTAAACCTTTTACCATTCACAATCACATTTGAAATAGGAAAGGATTAGGTGATATTTAGCACATAGTTTGAACCTACTTACTCGAAGTGTGGGGTGTGGACCGGTCGCATCAGTATTACCTGGGAACCTCTTGGAAATGCAGAAACTTGAACTCTGCCCCAGACCCCCAGAATCAGAATCCACCCTCGCCCCAATCCCTAGATGATTCATATGTGCACAGCAATTTCAGAAGCAGTAGAGGGGCTATAGATGTTGTGAGTCTTGAATGTTTTGAGAGTGTAAAGCCACCTGGCTTTGTGACTAACTTGATAGAAAAGAGTAGTTAATTTACCTGTGAGTTTCTTTTTTTTTAATTAAAAAAATTCTTTTTAAACTTTAAGTTTGAACTCACAACCCCAGGATTATGAATTGCATGCTCCACTGACTGAGCCATCTACGTGCCCCAACCTGTGAGCTTCGTAAACATAGGCATCTCATGTTATAAATGCCCACTCTTGTGAGATTTATAATGCACTTATGCTCAATGAATTCTGGTCACCTTGCTCTTTCTTCCTACATTCCCCATTCAGTGGGTAGAGTGGAAATTATGAATGAATCATTGTTATAGAGGCAGCTAATGAATCTGGGGAATGTAGAAATGGCCCTTAGAAGTGTGGGTGAAGCTGGGCATGGCAGAACCTGTCAGTAACAAAAGATGCCTTGGAGTAAGAGAAACGCATGAGCAGTTTCTTTGAGGCAAAAGGAGATGCCTTGGGTCCAGAGACACACCAGCAATTGTGCATTTTCAGTCTAATTCCTTTAATGCTTGGCCTTTACCTTGCCAGTTTCCCCATTTCCCCAGGTCTAAGACAACTAGAATTCTTTGTTTCAAATGCCTCGAAACTATTGAGCATCCATCTTTTTATCCTTCCTGTTCTACCAGGATTTATTGATTGATGGGTCAATTTATCTACATTGTACAGACTCTGTGGTGTATATAAATTTCATCAAAAAATCAATTATTATTACCACTTTATGGTTAGAAGAGGAAGGGTTTCTACCTCCTCTGCTTCCTCAGCCCCCAACCCGATTCCAAACATGTTCTAACATGATGCAGCCACAGACCTAGAAATAAGGCAAATCCCTAGTAAATGGCATGTATATAAAGACAGGAATGTCATTCTCACAGGTGTGTCAGAGTAAAATTAGGACAATAATGATGATAATCATAAAAAAAGATTAAAGTGTATATGGTGTTTACCACATTTCCTGCTTCTGCAGGGATTCATCCATTTCTGCCAACAACTCTTAACATAGGTTATGCTGTTGTTTCCAATACATAGATGAGGAACTCGAAGCACATTCCACTCCTACAGCTAGGACAACCTCCATAGGAGGTTATGTGGCCATGGCAATAGACCAACCAATTCACCAGGAAAAACAGAGTGATATTTTTGAAAAGTCCATCAATCTACTTCTGCCTCCACCAAGTATGAAAGCTGAGAAGGGAAGTGTAGTCCCATGTGGCAAAGGAGTTAGACAGACCCAGATGGAGCCTGGCTCCACCCTCACGGGCTGTGGGACATCGAAGGGCCTCACTTCCTATCTGCAAAATGGGGATAATTAAAACACTGATTTCACAGAGTAGTAGGGATGATAATAATTAACACACATTAACATACACTGTGTCTTTCATGCAATGGGTGCCTGTAAGTAGTTGTTGCCTATTTATTACTCCACTGGCTATAAGGTAACAGGCCTTCTGTGATTTCAAGAAGGAAAATTTCTGGTTCTGCCTCCATACCAGGCAGGCACATATTTTCCTACTTCCACTTCCCCCAAACATTCTAAAAATATCAACATTAATATCCTGTAATATTTTTGTAGTTCGGAAGATAATCCAATTGGCTGTTAATGGTATAAGTTCTGTGGGTTTGTTGGAAATTGAACTAAGCCCTTTAAATTCTCATTTTGTTATGATTTGGGGGCTTTTACATAGAACACTTTATATGTAGAAACACAGTGGAAATGGACAATTCACATTCAGAACATATTTACAGTTTCAGTATCCAGAATAATTCTCTTTTATTTATTTTATTAGATTTCACCCTTGGCCTTATTTCCAAAACAGGATTTTAAGTAACCACAGCTTCCCTTACAAAAATGGGCTTTTGTTTACATAGATGCTGAGAAAGTATGGCCAATGCGGTAGTCCCTACACAATCACCAATGAAGCCCTTTGAATTCTTTTTTATCAATTCACTATGCATTTAATGTGTTTCTAACAATAAAATGAGGTGTTAAGAAATGCCAAGAAAACAAGGGAGGGGAACAGAAGGGACAATTAATTCCAAGAATCCTCAGAGAAATGTCAAAAAGATAGACCAAGACTGAGACAGTAACGGTAGTAGTTACTGCTGTAAATTATAGAGCTCTATATACATGCAGGAACTGTGCTCATACTTTAGTTAGGTTAGCACCTTGTTGTTTTACATATGAGAGGCTGACAGAAATTAAGGCACCAGTTACACAACTAATCAGGCGTAGAGCCAGGATTCCAACTGGGGTCTACCTGACACAATCGCATTCAGAGAATAAATAGTCTTTTGGGGAGAAGATCATCACTCTTCTCAGGGGCAGAGAGGTCAGACGTTGAAGACAGAAACCAGCTCTAGAACAGAGGGGGTCACCGGGGCGCGCTAAGGGAAGGGATGGAGGAAGTGTCCGCTGGCAATGCCTCTGAATGCGAACCTCAAGAGTGTAGACCTAACCAAATAGGTAACAGAGACCCTCTCTAGTGGAATAACAGGGTGAAACACAGTTGTGGCATTAAGTAATCCCTGGAACTGTGCGGAAAAGAGGCTGGAGGGCAGAGAAACTCATCTGCAGGGAGAGCCAGGCAGAGGTTCTCGAGCATTAGGCAACAATGACCCTGTCCAAAAGATAGTATGCCAAAGAAGTTGACTTCTTGCTCTCTGTGTTCTGATAGCTGTGTGCTGTAATGACTCACCCAAAGCCACGGGGTCAGCATTAGATTTCCATTTCTGCACTCAAATCTCTGAAAATAAAATGCTTTGGCTGAGGGTTTTGTCTTCTGTTGGATCTGGCACTACAGATCCTTTCCATTATGCAGTAAAGAAACTAAAGCATTTCCCTCAATGCCATCCAAGACACGCTTGTTTCACTGTATCTTCAAACTACATTGCATCTGCCATTTTACTTTCTGCCATAAGATTATGTTTGCTCTCCTTTGGCTTTATATATTTCTTCCTCTTTAGTAAGTAGTAACATATTTATGGTCATCTGAATGAAAATCGCTTTTTCTTTTTTAATTTGGAGTTTATACCCAGCACATACACACACACAAATTAAAGATGGAAAGAGACATCATGGCATCCTGAAAGCCCTGTGTTGCTTCTTTCTTGATTTATTTTGGGGTGCAGACCATTCTTTCTTCTATGTTCATTCCAGCCTGCCTGGACTATACATAGTGATGACCTTTGGGCTAACCTCTTTGTTGTGAGCTATTTTCCTCTTTGCTTGGAAAGAGCCAGTTGTGGGGAAAATAAGTAGAAAATCCTAGATGTGGACAAAAACAAAGCTCCTGGGATCCCACATGTGCTTATAATATGAAAATTTTTCTTTGATATTTATCTGTCAAGCAGAAAATAAGTTTAAAAGAGATTACCTTCTTTAACTGCCTCTTCCTGCCCTGGAGTAGGAGAAGCTGATTCACACACATGTCACTAATTCCCAGTTCATGGAATCCATGGATATTTAACGAGGGAAATGCCATACCCTTTGCTCATGGGATATGTCTTTAGCTATTTGGACACAGCGTATTCTTTAACAGAAATTTCTTTAACAGTATTCATTGCCAAACTTCTCTATAATTCTGAATACCGAAAGCCAGGTATAAAAACCCCAAAACCAAAGCTCTCAAAAATTTGGATACGTGTAGATAGAAATTGACTCCAGGGAGTGCGTGACTCAGTCAGCTAAGCTTCTGAATCTTTATTTCAGCTCAGGTTTAGATCTCAGGGTCCTGAGGTCACGCCCTGCATTGGGCTCAGAGTTTCTCTCCCTCCTTCTCCCTCTGCACCTCCCCTCACCCTCTCATTCATTCTCTCTCTCAAAGAAATAAATAGATAAATAAATAAAATATTTTTTTTAAAGGGAAAGAAATCTACCCCAGGTATGTGCTCTCCCAGCAATGACCGGGAGAGGGGCTGATTCTGTTTCACAATGAGCCGTGCTTTTCCTTGTAATACAAGGAAACTCTGCTAGCTAGAGGACTTTGCCCTCATCACCATTCAGGAAGTAGGTCTCCTGAGGGCAAGATGATGTCAGAGATGCTACAGTGTCCTGACTATCCCGGGAAACCGGGCTCTCATTTACCGAGTACCATCATCACCTTACGCTCTGTAGGGTGTGAGTACTTTAGACCATCAGATACATGTGTACCACTCACCGTGTCTCATCTCATTCTCTTTACAACCTATGCATATGGGATAGGGGTCATGTCCACTTTTCCAGAAAAGGAAAACAGGCTCAGTGTCATTAAATGCTCTGCCTGCTGCCTGAGGGGAGAACTACCTGGCAAGGACACCCTCGACTCCCATTTTACCTGTGCTCTGCCCATCAGTACACCACAGAAATCTATAGAATATCCTAGGTCCTCACCTCCTACCATACACCAAGCAGCAGTGTGTCTCAGCCACAGGTTGACGCTTTTCCTGCTCTATCCCTGTTGTCAGTACAGGTCAGTTGGCTGCCTAGAGTTAGGTGCAGCCAGGGGCTGTAGAAAATAGCTTTTGCCTGTGAAAAGTGAGACTAACACTTCCATTATTCTTTTCGTTTCCAGAAAATGAAGTGTCTGCCCCAGCTCCAGCCCCAGCCCCTCCCCCAGGTGAGTAGAAACACCGCTTCATGTGTTTGGGCCCCAAATCCAGAACGTCCATCCCAGCATGATCCGGCCTCCACTGAAGCTGTGAGTTTTAACCTAACTCCTATGGAGAAGTTGGATGACCACACTTGTCATAGGTTATAATAATAATAATAATAACAGTCATAATAATAATAATAATGCATTGTGTTGACATAGCCCTCTTATGTAAACTGATTTGAATGGCATCTCATGTACTTACAAAACCTTTCTAGTGACTCCAAAGTTGTTATGCCTATATTAGCATTGTGGAGCCTAAGCCTCCAAGGAAATGAGGGATTTGCAGCACTTTTTCACATAGAGCTAAAGGCAAACAAAGCCCACATCTTTCTTGTGAGATTAGGGAACACATTTCACCTCAGTTCTGAAATATGAGCAGCCCCCTGCCTACTTGAGCTATGTCACCATCAAGCACCCAGAGAAACAGTTTCCAGGACAGTTTGGTGGCCTCTGAGGCTCCACTCCTCCAGGTCTTAGTACCCTGTTGTCCACCAGGTGGCAACAAAAAAACAAGCAGTAAAGAGTTGTAGGGGGAGACAGTGGACATTCCTACTTCACACAGCAGGAGAAACCGGCCTTGGCATTCACATGGACCCAACGAAGAGAACAGGACTGGAGCTCTAAGGGGGAAACATTTCCCTGGATTCTGTTGCTTACCACCAAGTAGAAGATAAATTAAATACAGCCTGAAGAACACCCCAGTATAACACAACCACCATATTGAAACACAAACAACACAAGGAGACCCTCACAAGGCAGGTTTCTTAAATGACAATATGGTGTGAAGAACAGGGGCGAGAGGTCACTGTAGATCACAGTCTCGGTGCAAGCAGAAATTGACTCGGCCTTAGTTGCTGGTGATCTTTTTGCACGAACATTTATAAGGGGATTATGAAGCTCTTCCATCCTGGAGATCATTTTCAGGAGGGCACTGAGAAATCTGACTGTTCACAAAAGCCCCTTTGTCCAGCTAAGAATACTAGATTCACACACCCAAAATCCTTAAACAGTATAGAAGAGTATTGCTCTGTGTCAAAGTGAATGAACAAGGCTCAGTGCCATGTGAGGTCAAACAGGGATAAGCTCAGTTTAGTTGTCTTTTAGCCAGTATAGATGTGTGACATTCTTCTTAGGATGTTCTTTGATATGTTTTCTCCTTGCACATACCAATTTATTTTTGACAATATTGAGTACACTGAGAACCTACAGACCATTACAAGCATAGCCTTTTCCTTCTACTCTTCAGATCAGTTGCTGTCACTGGGCCACTCTAAAGTTTCCCTTATGGCATAGGCATATTTTCATATTCATTGTATAATACTGACCTCCTATTGCTAAAACAAGTCTCCTACTAAACTCTGCTAAAAGTTATTAGTTAACTGAGATTCAAGCCTCTGCTCTTCAATTCAAGAAAGAGAGAGAATTCATGCTTAAAATAATTATTTTCTTACATATATCATAAGTCAGACACCATTTGCAGGTATCTAAATATGATTCTGGACACAGAGAAGTAAGCTAGATAGTCTGCCTCAGCTGATGAAATCGAATGTTACTGCTCTCGGCTTCCATTTATTGTCATTCAACTCAACCTAGATGATTAGTACATGCGCCAAAATATTTTCCTTGAAACTGATGGGCAATTGCAGATTTTATATCCTGGCTCATTATTATTATATTAACTTATATTATATATAAGTCCAAACAATTGTAATCATTACATGGGTCAAGCTCCCTTAAAAAGTCAATCCCTTTTGGGGTCTAAAATGAAGTTACCCTCATTTTCTACTCACTTTCACACCAGCATGTTTAACATAGTCCCAACATAGCTAAGTGTATTTTAATAAAATCTGTATTGCATGTTTCTATGTATACTTTTTTCAAAAGTGATCAGATTTATTCATTGCTTTTATTAAAAGTGTAATGTGATTCTACATTATCATTCCCAAGTTTATAATTCCCATATAGCATCATAAATGAATATGGAGAATCATTTATGATTTCTTCTGTTCTCATTAATTTCTTCTCTCCCACCATCCACCCATTGCTCATCACACAATAAAATGCTTTCTTTAAGACACTTTTAAAAATGTACTTGTACTTTTCACACAGAACCAAATAAAGAGAAGGAGGCCGGAACTACACCAGCAAAAGGTGAGTTGGAGGGAGGGAAAACAAGGCTGAATTCAACAAAATTAGAAGCAGAAAGAGGTTAGTAATGATTGCCATGGTGGTCCCATAGAACTTCTCCGCATTACCTTTCATCAGTGTGGTTTAGAGTTCTTTGTTTGCATCTTATCTGCATGACCAGTCAGCATAATGAATGGATCCGTTTTCATGATACACATTTCTTTTTTAAATTTTATTTATTTTTATAATATATATTTCTAAAAGAAAAACAATGATAAAGATATCACAAGCATTTGTTGAGATGCCAGCACATTAATTGCAAGTTACTTGCCAGTTACATTAGTATGAACTGTTCCAGATTTCACTAGTAATTTTAAAGACTAGCATCTCATTTTGTAGCACTATGTATTTGCATAGACTTATGTAATGGCTTATATATATTGACAGTACAACCTTAAGCAAACATTATTTTGCTCCTTGAACTGGAAACTCATTTGTCATTATAATATTACTCTATTTTTACCTTACATAGACATAATCCAATCTGAGAAAATGAATAATCTTTATCATGTACTTCTGTGGATCCATGAATTATTCATTCCTTTGTCTCCCCATGGAGGAAGTTATTGTCATTACTGAACAACTGTTCTAAGCTAAGGAGGATAACTCTTCCACAAAAGAAAATTTTCACAGAGGTAGATTTGATAATTTTGCCTATATGTTTGTATCAACACTTTAAAGCATTCTATTTGTGAATTGAATCACATAGTTTAAGTTTTGGAATAACCAATTATTTCCTGATTTCCTGGAATTATTTCCGATAAGATGTTTCTCTTTGTTTTGGATGCTTCTGAAAATTATGCTAAGTATTCCTTTGTTCTTACTGTGTCATATTTCATTGCCTAATTCCTATGGTATTATTGTCTCCTATACGTTAGTAAAATATTTTTTTCTTTCTTTCAGTACACTGGACCTCTTTACTTCAACTACCCGAATTTACACTCTCATAAATGAATACATAGTGTTAGTGCACTCACTTTGTCCTTGACCTTCAGTGGCTCCCATGGATAGTAACATGAATACTAATCCTGGCCACGTGGATTACAGTCTGAAGGTTATTTGCTTATGGAATGCAGACAGTGCAAACTCCTAGAACTCCTTCCATGAGATGGGTTCAAGGATGTTTAGACATCTTGGCTGAAGCTATTGTAACATTATTCTCTACAAGGTCAATGGCACACACCTCTGTTTCCAAATTTGGAAAGGTGGTTGGACTAGGCTGTAAGGCTCAACCAGCAAAATAGATGATATCATCCCAGAGGGCAAGCTATCAGTGTTTAAACAAAGCCTGTGACTGACCCTTAGTGTGAAAAGTCATCGTACTGTATTCGTATGCTGAAATGAGAAAATGGTTAAAATCAACGAGTCAACCAATCAATAAAAACTCTTTACTATATGCAGAACCCAGTATGATGAAAGAGCAAAGCCAGATGACTAAGGAATCCTGAAATAAGCCTCACCTTTTCTGACATTTGCAGAAGTTAAGCAAGGCCATGGCCACATGTAGTCACGTGCCCAACCACATAAACCACCATGTTTATATTTTCTTTACAAGACCAGGAAGCAAATCAGTTTATGATACAAAGCGACATCCCTAAATAAAGAAAGTAGGTGGTTGGAAGTTATTTCCTAATGCACAGTCCTCTTCAACTATTACTCACTTTCATCAAGGATGAGGAAATTTCAAAGAAAATGCTTAAGTAAAATGTAGACGGAATCATGGCTATATGTATTTCTCTGGCTGAGAAAGAAGGTTTGCATGAGCATAGACAAGATTGACAGGTGCAACAAGACCTGTTCTCCAGCATTGGCCAGAGTGTCCCTCCCTGCCCTTGACCCTTCCCCAGACCTCTCATTGTTCTTTAACCTGTCAAGTCAGTTTCCACTCCTCTGTGCAGCTTCTGCCTGACTGTCTTAGCTCACTTTCATCTGCCCTTCCTCCTCCTGATTTCTCTTGGACCTATTGCTTCTGTTGCTAAATCACTCTCTTCTCCACTTAATCACGTATTAGTGGTTCACTCCTTTCCCTAACAGGTTGTTAAGTTTTCTGACAGTCAGGCACCATGCCTTAACACCTCTTTGGTGCCCTTAGCTCATTTCTTTCAGTGTTTGACAGAGAGCTGCATGTGGCAATCTCCTAATAAATACTTGTAGAATGAACAACAGAATTCCCAGGCGGCTTAGCTGTTGATCATATAGACAGTGGTCATTTACAGAGATTTATATGTCCATTTACCATGTTTGTTGGACAGGAGTATGAATATCCCATGCATACTCTTACTCAGTGAGATTGAGGAGGAGACACTGGTGTTGTGCGTTTGGAGTGTTCTTCCTCAGAACAGATGGGTGATTTTTACTGTAAAGCCAACTCACTTAAAACTATTGAAAATAATAATGCATGGCTATTAGTACATTTTCAGCACTTTAATTAGTCCTCTATTGAATTAGTTGAAGTATATTCAGTTAATAGCTCCAAGACTATTACCAGGAAGAACATTGTTCACAGCAATGTAGCCTTAAAATTTTTCCCTGATTGCATGAATTTTTCTGCAACAATCCAGAAATGGAAAAGTTGGGTTTTTTTTTTTTCACAGTTACAGACTGTTGTTTGGTTCCTAATTTAATCTTATAAGTTATGTTTGTGGTCAGATTTGCCACATTTTTCACATTTACTCAGGGTCTCTATCTGGGAAATAGCTGATTTCTCAGGAAGGGGTTTTAATATGTGTTTATTAATTTGCTTCCTTGCCTGTAGAGTTGTCCATCCAGCTACTGTGCTCCCTAGTACTGCCAACTTTGTCCTGGAATTGAAACAATAGAGATGACAATATAGAAATATATGTAACCAAACAACAATACCAGAAATTAGGTGCACAAATCCCTTTTACAGTAATCATACTGGGAAGCAATGTCCTCATAAAAACTATGCTGCCATGGCTTAGAATTCATCCAGAATAATACAAGGTGGTAAATCAACAGAGTACTCAGTACTGATTCTTCTTTTCTATATGCTCAAGGGGACCAAAGGTTTGTCTTTTATTCCAATGTCCATTTATTCAGCAAGTTTTCACTGAATTTTGGCTCTGTGCCAGGCACAGGTCTGGCTACTGGGTCCTGCAGTTCTGGAGCCAACTTTAGGGAGCTTTGGAGGGGAGAGCGACCATCGACAGAGGATGATTTGGAAGCAGACAATTGTCACGGACAGCCATGTGTAGAGAATAATGTGGGTGATCAAGTGGGATCATACTTCTTTTGGTCAGCCAACCTTGGTACATGTGAACACAGGGTAAGGAGATTGGATCTCTTCTCTACTTTAACAATTGGCCCTAAGGGAAGTTCAAAATTGGTCTTAAGAGTGGCTCTAGATATGCCAGAGCATTAGAACCATAAACTACTTGGAAAAGCAGTATTAATTTCAATGCATAACTTCTGCCATTTAAAAACAAACTTTTTTTTTTAAGATTTTATTTATTTGACAGAGAGAAACACGGCCAGAGAGGGAACACAAGCAGGGGGGGTGAGAGAGGGAGAAGCAGGCTTCCCGCCGAGCAGGGAGCCCAATGCAGGGCTCGATCCCGGGTCTCCGGGATCATGACCTGAGCTGAAGGCAGTCGCTTAACCAACTGAGCCACCCAGGCACCCCTAAAAACAATTTTTTTGTTTATGCATCTTAATAGTTGATAGTCTATCCATATTCCAGTAAACCCAACTGGGATATTTACTGTCTCTTATTTTTCTTCCAGAAAAAGACTTGGTTTTGGAATCACTACAAGTGAATAAAGACTTATTTTGTTTTTCCAGGCATTAACATTAATATTACCATATAAACTATCATGAATGAAACTTGTACATATTAAAGATCTCACATAACTTGAGATAAAGAATCTTTCATTTGGCATAAATGTGGCTGGCAGATGAGGAATTGAACCAGACCAAGTTGCAGCAAGTTTTTTCCTAAATGATATGAAAATTCTTTTTTTTTTTTTAAGATTTTATTTATTTGACAGAGAGAAACACAGCCAGAGAAGGAACACAAGTAGGGGGAGTGAGAGAGGGAGAAGCAGGCTTCCTGCTAAGCAGGGATCCCGATGTGGGACTTGATCCCGGGACTCCAGGATCGTGATCTGAGCCGAAGGCAGTCGCTTAACCAACTGAGCCACCCAGGCGCCCCTGAAAATTCTTAAATTAAAAGAATGATTAAACTTTTTTCTTCATTTAGATCCCTTTTCTGCAATAACATTATTCTGGTGCTTTTTACTCACATGCTACATTTTTTGTATGTAATTTTACCTTTAGGTATCAGACAACCACTCTTCTAATGGACTTCTCTATGCTTTCTAATTACATTACTTTTTTGTAATGATCTTTGTTAGAAGCTAATATTACCATACTTTTTAATTTGGGGATACAACCATTGTAAGTTGCAACATTGATTTAATAGATTTGGAGGAAAAGAAACTCATCAAATAAATTATTTACTGTAGGATAAATTCTGATTTTAGAAGCATCAAGGTATGAAGGCCTTGTGCCTTTTCATTAGGAAGCTATGATAAATTAATCAAATGCCTCCAAATATGATGAATTCATGTTAGCTCTTGATGCTCTGGCCTTTCATACATGGTTGTTGTTGCTGCTGTTATTTTGGTCATGGGAGCAATTTTCCACAACTGATTTCTCTGCTTGAGGATTCCGAGCTAGTTCACAGTCAAACAAGGTATTATATCAGCAGTTAAGTGACGTTTGTTGAGAGTCGCATATATTTTAATTTTATGTGCTTTTTGGTCTTTTCAAAAATCTCACCAATTGTCTCAAGTTTGTATGACTTTAAATTATTTAGAAAGACAACTTAAATCAACCATAGGTAGAAGTTATTTTATGCCAAAGAGAGTATGTAGAGTCATAAGAATCTATATATTCTACTGTCTCTGCAGTTCTCATCCTGAATTCCAAATTTCATGTGTGCCCTCCTAAAATCCCAGACTTGTAATACGAAACTGAATTTCTTCTCTACTTTCCAGGCCTTCTTCTCTGGGAATTCAGTTATTTCAAGAATCATTTTTATGGTATTTTCCCATGACTTAAAGACAAGTAAAATTCTGCTTTGGTAAATATCCCTTCCATGAGCTAGGGAAGAGAGTTTGATGCTCTGGTCTGTGGTCTTCAGATATGCTCTATTCTAAGGAGCCAAAAACAGGGGGTTTTCGTCATTATGGTTGTCACTTGTAAATTAAAAAAAAAGGAAAATATGACTTACATATTGTATTTTTTATTTTGTTTTGTTTGAAAATATTCTTTGTATGATGCCATGCCTTTCATATATGTGTTGTTGAATTAGGCACAATCCAGAAGAGTTAGATATTTAGTTTCCCTTCTAGTAGAAAAACCTGTTTTCTCACAGTAAATGAGAACAGTTAGACCTTTCATTCTCAACCAAATCAACCAAATTCTAGCAGGCAACTTTTCAAGAATTTAAGGTCAGGCTCCAACATCTTAACTACATTTCCAGTCTAATGGGATGCCAGGACCAATGCTACTTTTGAAAAGGAATCAAAAACTTTGCCTCTGGTCAATTATATTTTCTAGCACTTCAGTAAATTTGAAAATGTTATGTACAATGAGTCGTCAATTGAGAAGTAATTGCTGTTTGGAAGTGATGTTGGCTCATCCAGAGTATCATTTCATGATCCTCGAAGCACTGCTTTAATACATGTTACATTAATGGTCTAAAATAATTGGGCATGTCCCTCTAAAAGTTTTTTGTTTGTTTGTCTTGAGTTTGTACTTAAATTCTAGTTAGTTAACATATAGGGTAATATTGTTTCAAGAGTAGGCTTTAGTGATTCATCACTTCCCTCTAACACCCACTGTTCATTCACAGTAAGTGCTCTCCTTAAAGCCCATCACCCATCTAGCCCATCCCCTGCCCACTTCCCTTTGAAACTACTCTATCAAATTTTTGCTTAACAAGTGCATTCTCCTTTCATTTCAGTTTTATGAAACTATGTAAATATTCTTTTCTCAATCATTTTGCATTCTGAACAATTATCTCAATTCACTATGCGTGGTGCACAAGGCAAACAAGCAACCACAAAACCTGCCTAAAATGAAGTGATCATTTGACTCAAAATGTTCAAGCGTCTACCTTACATATAATAAAGATGCTTCTTTCTAGGATTTGCTTGAGGTTTAAAACTTCATTTTCAAGAATTTGACAGGACTTCAAAATCAAGATTCTTTACATATTTCAGTAAATAAAAGCCTCTGAAAGGAGTTGCAAGAATAAAATACTAAATACTGAATTAGGTGCATAGAAAAAATATGGAAAATCTCTGGATATTTTATTTTTGCTTATGTAAAATTGTGATTATTTAACAGTGTTCTGGAATAGCTCAGACGTACCTATACTTCCCCAAATACACAATTTTGTGGAATGTTAACAGATGTTCCAAGAGAAAAGGATGGAAAAATGAACAAAGTTTCAGGAAGGTTAAGTGCTGGGTCATTTTTTGTTTCTGCCCCTCAGTGCCAGTGCCCATTAGCACAAGAAATCTTTGTGATGCCCTTCAGTAAGTGCACACCCATACAATACAGTAAAATACTTGCCTTTAACTTTATTTAGCTTAGCATTTTCCAAATTTCGTTGACCCCAAAAGTTTCCTCTGAAGAATCCTAAATCCAAGTGTTCAGTGAATCCCTTCCATTCCAAAGATAGGACATTAAGTTTCTTTACGTATTACATTCATTATTTTGTTAAAGAGTAATAAAACATATTACTGGTTAGAAATTTTAGAAAAGAATTTCGGGCTAGTAAATAATTTTTGTAGTAAATATTCTAATAAATTATATTAAAAATGTGCTATCTTACCTCTTGTCGGGAATTTTTTAAGCACTTTAAAATTAATAGCTGTGTGCATATGTTTTCTGTATCCTATTTTATATAGTCATATAGGTTTGTGCTTTGAAACTCACAACTATTCTAGTATTCTAGTATTTTAAGTACAAATATTGTGATTATTTACACTAACATTAATGTTTATGCTTTGGGAAAGGTAAGGCAGAGATTCAGATAACACCAAATGCCTATTTAAGCATCTCAAATTGTAGATACTTTGAAATTCAGTCATTTGAGAAAAAGAGAATATTCAGTGCCTCTGCACATAAGTACCATAAGGCATATTTTGAATTTTATAAACATGCATTCATAAAGATTAAAGAAGTATACAGCCATTGGCCAACACTAATATATTCATGGGAAAATGCTCTCAAAGTTCCTAAAATAAATATTAGTAAATTTAGCAAGTATGACAAATTTATTTATCTTAATTAATGTAGTCAGTGTTGTCTTTTGTTTCCTAAATATAGAAGGGGAATTAATCACAAGGTTTTCAGGGGCAGAGGAGACTAAGTTCTCATTCATTTATGCTATTTTATGTCTATGTCTGAATGACTGTGGTATATGAATTATGTCTGACATTGACTTTAGTTACAAAATAAGAACTTGAAAACACCTCTATTGTTGACTTTGTCAATGTTGGTTTCTAACATTAATTTTTTTCCCAACGTACAATCACATGAAGTATTTGCACAGAGTTTCATTTCTCAGTCTATACTTTCATTGGATTTCTCTATTCTCTCATCCATCTACTTACTTATTTTTCTCTTCAGTCTGAAATATTGAGTTTAATCTTTCAGGTACTGAGTCTTCTAAAGATTACTTATCAGGTCAAAGTGTTTTGTATTTTCTTCTCTTCTTTTGCAGCTTTCTCTTTTCACAGGATACTCAGGACAAAGTCCTTTTCTTCTTGACTTTTTATTCCTATTTCTTGTTTCAGATGAAGAGGAAGCCTCCCCTCCTAGCGCCCTGCCTCCAGGTTAGGACAATTCCAATCCCTTACCCCACATTGTAATTATTGTTAACTGACAGTAAAGAAAAAAAAAAAGGCAGAGAACCTTGATGAGACAGTGTGTAGAACAAGAGCACCAAGTTTTGCCCCTTTCAACACCAGGAGGGAAAACTTTGGCTTTAATTTTTTGTTTGTTTGTTTGTTTTGTAATGAAAGAAGCATTCCTTTGTGAAATAAATAAGAAAAGTAAGTCTTGGACAAAAATTTTAGGGACAAAAATGTTTGTTCTATTTCCAGCTCAATGCCCTTATGCCCTGTTCTTTAGATATTTGAATTATTTTATTATTGTTTCTTAAATAAGATGCATACTTTTTTATAGATGCCTTCATAGTTGAAGCTTTACTGATCTTCCATCCAAGCTGACTCTAGTTCTTTCTCCCCATCATCAGGAGAGATGGGGTTTTTGGGGGAATCCAAGAAGGGTGAAGTCAGCTCTCCATTTTCACTCCTTGCCCTTGTATCATCCAAATCATGCTTTCCTTTCAGGTGTGGGTAGTCGGGCCCTGGAAAGAAAAGATTCAGGTGAGCACTCGCCTGGAGTAAGGCGTCCTGATCCCATCCTAATATAGTCACTAATGACCTCATTTCTTGAAGCTCTTTTGATGCTAATTTTTGTTTTCTTTAATTTGTAGCTTTTTTTTTTTAGCAATCTTTCATTCTGTACCCTCTTACAAGACCACTAATGTATTGAGAAATAATTAATTTTGCATGACACACAAATACAGGAACTTAACCACATATACCACAGATTTGTGGTTATTATAGCTGTCATTTTTAACATTTAGCAAGTAAAAAGATTAAAAAACTGCAAATCTCCATTTTGGGGATGCACTAAAGTTAGAGAATAATTCATATTTCCATAAAACTTTATTACATCTTATAAAAGCCTCCAAATGCGTCTTGTCAGCAATCACTACAATTCATTCAACAAATTCATGTTGAGGGCCTACCACAATCCTACTATGGGTCTTATGGGCCAGGCACTTTTTCAGGTACTTGTAGGTATAAAAAGGAAAAAAAAAATACAAATTCCTGCCCTCATGTTATAGATATGAGTGACCACAATTAATTATTTCTATGAATCTCACAGATATACACATACTCCATCTATCTCCCACTCACACATTATCATGTGACTACATTGTATGACTTCATTGTGAAAATGATGATCTCCGTAGATAGCATGATTGATACATGGAAACTAAAATAACTAAATGTATTTATTTTCCTTCTTTTCAAGAAACATTAACAGAGAGTTGGCACCGATGCATTTCTTTTCTCAGTTACTAAGTGGCTGAAACTGAACTTCTCTACATTTAGCTCTTGGAGACAGAGGGAATGTCTACAGTTCTCTCCCCTGCCCTCCTCACTGGACTTGACTGCTGATTAATACCAGCTAAGCACCCAGAGTGCAACCTAGAAAATGAAAATAAACTTTGCTTTCAGCTTCTCTCTCTTCACGGGAAAGCCTCAAAGAATTGATTTTTTTCTTTTTCTGTTTCTCCCCTCTTACAGGATGCACCCAGTATTCTTGAAATTTGTGCCTGCAGGTCATGATCCGTTACTTAATTGTTGAACTCTGGCCTCATTTATACAACCCTAATGGAATCATCTAATCATATAGCAGCAAGGAATCTAGAAATACTAGGCCAGGTTTGGCTGTTTAATCCTTCCCAGTTGACCAGCAAACTGACTTATCCCTTTCCTCTTTTCCAGTTCTGTTCTTGTATAGATGTGGCACTCAATGGTCATTCGCCTAATATGACATGGTACTGCCTTAATATACTTCCCACCTTTTTTATCTGTTGGGGGAAAAACAGAATGGGGGAAAAATCATAGCTGCCAACAAACACAGAGTAACAATCTACCTAAAAAGTTTTACTATTTCTAGGAATAGAAAATGTTCTTTATTCTGTCATGAAAGAGGCATCCCTGTAAGAATGAGAATCTGTCACTCACTACTGATGGCTGCAGAGGAGATGGAGAGAGTGATGTTATATTTATCCAGGTTTATTAGATAAAGAAAAGCTTCAACATTGACAAGAACAACAAACCCAGGCAAGTCGGCCTAGGTCGACTTGGTCCTAAAATGATCCTTTTCCTCCTTTCCACTCATTAGAATGGTCTCTTGGCGAATCACCTGCTGGGGAGGAACAAGACAAGCAGAATGCCAATTCCCAGCTGTCCACTCTGTTCGTGGAAAAGCCTCAAACAGGAACAGTGAAAGTTGGTAAGCACCAAGCATTAAGTCTTGCTTTCTTTTTTATTTGATTAATTAATTAATTAATTAATTGTTAGCATTTTATTTATTTGACAGAGAGAAACACAGCTAGAGAGGGAACATAAGCAGGGGGAGTGAGAGAGGGAGGAGCAGGCTTCCCGCCGAGCAGGGAGCCCCATGAAGGGCTCAATCCCAGGACTCCCGGGATCACGACCTGAGCTGAAGGCAGACACTTAACAACTAACTGTCCCTTGCTTTTTTTTAGATGGAAGTGAAATTCACATTGCATAAACTTTACCATTTTGAAGTGGTTGATAAGTACTGTACAACCACCATCCCTAGTCCCCAAATATTTTCATCACCCCAGACAGAAACCATTTACCCCACTAAGCCATTACTCCCTATTCTCCCCCTTCCCTCCCCACCTGACAACCACTAATCTACTTTGTCTCTGTGGATTTCCCTACTCTGTATATTTGGTGTAAATGAAATCACACAATATATGACGTTTTGCATCTAGCTCCTTTCCTTTAGCATAATGTTTTTGAGGTCCTTCAATGCTGTTGCATGAATCGGTATGTCATTCCTTTTTATGGATGAATACTATTCTATTGTATTTATATACTAAATCCTGCTTTTTATAACCTGAAAAGAAAAATGACAGCTATCATTTCAAGAACCTTTAGCACATAATAATTGAGTGCCTGGACCCTGGAGCCAGATTGGGTTCAAATCAGTTTCCTTATCTGTAAAATGGGGATGCTATTTGTGAAGTACTTTGAACAGCAGCTGGCATATCTTAAAGTTCTGAGTCAGTGTTTGCTATCATAATGACACACATTATGACACACAGATGATGATAAATCTATGCACACCCTGCATGATGATATGTAGTATCACAGAGGAAACTAGTGGGACAGGGGGCTCGACTTTGGAGATATTCATTCAAAAAATATTGATTACACCTCCTGTTAATTTAGGCACTGTGCTCAACACTGAGTATAACATGTGAGCATTCAAAACTTAGTCTTAATGGGAGGAACAGACAACAAGAAATTAAACAAAGAGATAATCACAAAAGCCAAGTGCCAGGAAGGAAATAAACAGGGTGGTAAGTTAGAGAGGACTTTAGGGTCCTGGAATTTTGGCAAAATACATTTTTTAAAAATTTATTTATTTATTTATCTGACAGAAAGAGAGAGAGCACAAGCAGGGGTAGCAGCAGAGGGAGAAAGAGAGGCAGGGGTTCCACTGAGCAGGGAGCCTGATGTGGGGCTTGATCCCAGGGTCCTGGGATCATGATCTGAGTCAAAGGCAGATGCTTAACCAACTTGGCCACCCAGGTACCCTGCAAAATAAATTTTTATAAGGACCATATTGTGATCAGAACAAATGAGCACAAAGCTGACTGACTATGTTCTAAAATTACTTCTTTCAGGTCTAGAATATAGAAGCACACTGCAGGTAGATGGAAATACTTGCTCCCTTGTGTTTCTGGAAGACGCCAAGGTGTTGGGCTAGCGTTTTGATGTGCTTAGGGTCCAGTCAGTCAATACAAACAGATTAGGCTTATTTCAAAAAGATTAGTTCATTTAGTCATAGTCATATAAAGTCCTGACTTCCCATCACCTTACCTAATAAGAAGGATAGAAAAAATCCATACATTTATAAGGCTTTCTTATTTTTGTTTAATTTTTTTAAAGATTTTATTTATTTATTTGATAGAGAGAGACACAGCAAGAAAGGGAACACAAGTAGGGGGAGTGGGAGAGGGAGAAGCAGGCTCCCTGCTGAGCAGGGAGCCCAATGGGGGCCTCAATCCCAGGACCCTAGGATCATGACCTGAGCTGAAGGCCAATGCTTAATGACTGAGCCACCCAGGTGCCTGAGGCTTTCTATTTTCAGTTCATGTATATATGATAAAGCCAAATAGAAACTGTTCCCACTGATTAACCCCTTTCTCCTTTTCTACCTCATAAACCTCAAAAGCAGAACAAGTTGGAGTATCCTAAGGACTCTTAGGGCATGCCTAAAAAATTCAGGGCACAACTCCAGGGGGCATCAGTCACATCATAGTCTATACGGTGCAATCCTCTATAACTCTTTCCAAAACAAGTAGCACTTTTTAAGCCACAGTCTGAATCACTTGTGCTTTTTCTAGGTGAAAATATTACCTTTATAGCCAAAGTCAAGGCTGAAGATCTTCTTAGAAAACCCACCATCAAATGGTTCAAAGGAAAATGGATGGACCTAGCCAGCAAAGCTGGGAAGCACCTCCAGCTGAAGGAAACCTTCGAAAGGCATACTCGGGTATGGCCCTTAACTCCTGGCACAGGGACTTGGCTAGGTCATTCCTTCTGTGTGAAGAAAAGGTCATTTGCAGGTTCAGCTTTGAAATATTTCAGTTCCAGAAAATTCTCTAGAGTTATTCCTGGTGTCTACCCTCAAGCATGTTTGCCCTGTTGTTCCCAGAGTCTGGGAGCACCTTGACCCCTCCAATGTTGAGAATGCTGGGCTGTAATGTCCAGATATAGACACAACTTTATTGTGTGTTGTTGGCAAGGTGGGGCTAAGATGTGCCTGATGCATTTCATTACAGATCTACACATTTGAGATGCAGATCATCAAGGCCAAAGAGAACTATGCAGGAAACTACAGGTGTGAGGTCACCTATAAGGATAAGTTTGACAGCTGCACATTCGATCTTGAAGTACACGGTAAGAGAGTCTTCTTATCTGGATAGATGTGGGTTTTTTTTCATCGTGTGTGAGGGGATAGAAGAGAAGAAGTTCATTTAATACTATGAAATTTTGAAAATAAAGTTTTCTTTCAAACTGTGTGTGTCTGATTGTGGTAGCCTCAGGAAGCCTGCTGAGTTAAATTGTTATGAAGTTATTTTAAAGTGGAATTTCAGGGATTTTACTACTAAGTATTTCTTCTCCATATTACCTATACTCCTTCAATATCCCAGATAAGGGTGGAGCCATTTTTTCTCCTACTGAATATGCCTGTCTCATCCCCCACCTAAGTTTGGGAATAATGTGTACTGTGTACTGTCCAGAGTGAATTTAATAGGAGTAAATGTAAATGTGTACATGTCGATTGGGGGGAATAAAACCACTTCTGCAGGTACACAAAGAGAAAGTTGACTTGGCAGCAAAGATCATAAACTTAAGGTGAATCCAAAGTGTAATAACACTACAAGAAACAAATCTGGTATAATTTAATTCTGGGCTATTATAAGTGGTATAGGTCCTAGGTTTAGGAAATAACACTACTCTCTGCAACATGCTACTTGTTCCACGTTTGGAGTAATGTCTTTGGCCATGGTCACCATACAGCAACCTGGATCTCTTCTGGAGTATGGTACCCAGGAGGATAAAGAACCCAGAAACCACATCCTAGTCAGCTGAATGTAATATGAATGAGGCCAGGCATACACAACTCATTAATAGGGGAAGTGCTGTCACACAAAAATGTTTCAGACAAATTAGAATCTAAACGTAGGAATTATGAGGAGGCAAATTTTTTGTCTTAACTTTAGCATGAGCTCTTTCATTAAAGCTCTGTAAATAGCATGGGAAAGATGTGAGAGCTCCATTTCAAGAGATGCGATATAAAGGCTCGGTAGAGATTTCTGTATTGAGTGGGAATCTGGTGCTGAGTGGCGCCTCTTCAACCTGGCATCTCTGAGAATCACTTGAAGGGCTTTTGAAGAATATTGATTTCTTGGTGCCCATCCCTGATCTGGTGAATCAAAATCTCCAACAAGGAGATCAAGAAGCTGATTTTTTTTTTTAAGTTCTTGAGGTGATTCTAGTGGGAAGGCAGGTGGAATGACAACTGGATATGGTAATTCCTACAGTCCCCCCATTGGTTCTGTGTGAAGGAGGATGAGGTATGAGACCTCAGTGGCTCACCCATCCAGGAGGAGAGCCATCCCCTCCTCCTTCATCTGGCATTCCTTCCATCTGAAGAATCCCCACAGCCTGGAAAGGAACTGAGCACAGAATTTCCTATTTAATGGGTATTTATTTTATTGTTTTCTTTCCTTTCAAAGAATCTACCGGAACTACTCCAAACATTGACATCAGATCTGCTTTCAAGAGAAGGTAACTTCAAAAGGGGAATCTAGGTAGCTTCTGTATAATGTGCAAGTGGAGGGTTTTCAAAGTACATGTTCCCTTCCTCCACACTCTGTATTCCAGAGAGGGCACCTCTTCATTGTAGTCAAACATACTGTGTTCCCAAAGGTCAGTGTTCTAGAAAAGCCATAGGTTTAATGTTTTTTTAAAACTTTAGAATTTTTTAGAATTTTCTTGTCATAGTGAAGCTCCCATTTTTTTCGGGTTTCACAGTTGCCTTATAAAAACATACTCTTAATGTCTTCCTTAATTGCATCATTTTCCACCAGATGGCCAAGAAAGATATATAGTAATATAGCATCAGTTAAGTAATGCAAGAAAACTTTTATTTATGTTGCTTTTCATCTAGAAATTACTTATGGAGCTATTTAATCATGTGTCCAGAAAAACCACAATTAAGTAGCTACTTACTGAATGAAGTTAGCCCTATTTAAATACTGGATTGCTAAATGAAAGACCAAGTCTGCCAGAACAAAGGACACTGTAGAAAGATAAAAATATAGATACCTATTTGATTTATTTTGCAATTGCCAAGGTTGAAAAATTGGGGGTGGGAGGACAAGGAAGAAAAATGAAAAAAAATTTCTAGACTATGAGAAATGTAACTAACCCCTTCCTGACATTATTTTACTCTCTGCACTTAATTTTTCCATAATATAAGTTCATTAATGAGAGCAGATAGTTTGTTCTTCTTAAGACTGAATCTACTTTAGAAAAAAGAAAAAAGACTGAATCTACTTAGTTTTGTTGAATAAGGAAGCCATCCCAGAGTATTATAAAACAATGGTTTAGTCTATTAATAAAAGGCACATTTCTCTCCTAAATTGTGAATAAATGAACATTTTAATTGCTTAAAAATATATTTAATATTGCCTGATCAAAAAATATATTTACTATTACCTGAATACAAAAAAATTGTATTTTTTTAAGTCAGAACCTTAATTCCTATTGCTTTCCTTCCACTTTCCCTTCCCCCCATGTTCAGCAAATACAAAAGGTCCAAAAGTATGCTCATCCAATATACAAGCATTTTCTAAGAGAGGGAGATGTAATCTACTAAGTTTTTACTTTAAACGAGTAGAAATGAGTTTAATTCAAAAAGTCTTCTCTAAATACCTACTATTAAAGAAATTTTGAAAACACATTATTTGAGTTTAATTCTTATAACTTACGTGTTATACACACTGTTTTTAAACCCACAGACTCTTTTCTTAGAAACCATAAGTAACATTTGTAAAGAGCAGGAAACAAAATCTTCATTAAAAAATTAAACATGTAAGTAAATATGTAGTGCCATTTAAATGTCAGCTCCATAGCTTATATTTAGAGTTTATATGAAATCATGAAGGTGGATGCATGCCTAATTTAAGATGCATTTCTTAGTAGGAAAGCACTCCTAGTAAAGGGCTCATCAATAATTCAAACACAATTTTTTGAAAAATGCATTTTAAAAGGCATAAATATTAACAAGAGAATGAATAGCTTCTAATGATATCCCTTTAAAACAGAAAGGAATGCATCTTTTGAAAAGCTCTGCACTAGCTCCATTTTTATGTTATGTTGGTATCACATTATCTGATTCAACTATTGATGGACACAAAGAAGTTACCTTTGAATATAAGCTTTGTACTTATATATTTGACACTGGTATACTTCGTCCTCCAAGCCAATCTCTGACCTGAATAACAGAGATCAGCAAAAGTCCTTTGCTTTTTACATAGGGATGTTTCTAGAGCCCCCAACTTGGAAAAACAAAGTACTTTGTGTTGCTTGGCTTAAGTGCATTTGTGTTACTTTGTTTTAACACAAATCCAAGCAGTCTTATATATGCAATCTACAAAAATATGTCTTCTGAAATCGTAGAGTAACACAAGCTCCTCACCTTTACTTTTCCACAAGTACATACTCCAAAACTTAGAATGTCACTTGTGTGAAAAGAGTTTGTGTTGATTTAGTCCCATGACTTGTGTGCCGGTACGAAATGGCATATACGTTTTATGTAGAGTGTTTGGGGGAAACTGTTGTGTGTATGTCCTAGTATTAAATCCAGATTTGCTTTTCTTTTGTTAATGACAGTGGAGAAGGTCAAGAAGATGCAGGGGAACTTGACTTTAGTGGTCTCCTGAAACGTAGGTGAGAACCGAGCGATGGAGTGAGGCGCTGTGGCCTGGAAATCTGTTAGACACTCACTCACAGAAGTCAAGTTTAAAGTGGATGTTTTTCGAAGAATTTCTAATTTCCTAAAATGTGTTTTGCTTATAGAATATAATAGAGTCAACTAAGAGACAGAGAAATCACAGCATACTAATCTTCTACAGATTTCAGCTGTTGCTTTTTAACCTTCTTTTTAAATCTTTCATGAGTCTTCACATATTTTCCTAGTTGGGGATGAGGAAATCTGAAAACTGAAGAAGACCTAAATACCTAGAAGTCTCTGATTTCTCTGATTTCTATCATTTCAATCATGATTCCTTGACACGATCAAATAAATAAAACCTCTATTCTCCCCTTTTGATATTTTACCAAGAAATCAATTTCACAATTTTGGTAAAAGTCTCTGCAGGCATATATATATGTGTGTGTGTCCATATATGTATGTGTATATATATATATATATCATATATATATGACAGATCCACTTTAAAATAGTATTTATGATTAATTGTATTCCATCAAATCTAAGACACAATTCATTTGACTATATACCTGTATTCATAAATCACTAAGCAATGAAAAAATTGCCACAAAGTGTTTATTATGACATATTATTAATTATAAGATACATCCTTATTTAAGATGTTTAAAACATCAAAAGGTATGCACTTTAGAAGAGATAAAATACAGTAGTAAAATGGAAATAAATATTTAGTATTATCACTCACACTCACACTCCCTTAACATTGTTCTCTTACAATAAAATTTATAGATTTATGGATATTCAGTACATAACTATCTTATAGGATTTCTGTCCATATATGCATATATATAATCATATATGTGTGTTATATATAAAGCTATACATATCCAGATATTTACTATAGTGCAACAAAAAGAACTTGATTTTGGGGGTATTTTATATAAGTACAGAATTTGTGCATAAACAATAAAATTATGATTGTAAATTAATAATACATAATATTGATATTAGTTTTCATTTAGATTTTCAGGTTCACTTTTTATTACTTTTAGTGCTTTCTATGGTTACTAAAGAAACCTAAGTATAAATATGCTTCACAACAAATCACAAATAGTAATAAACTGAACTTTATTTAGTTTAGTTGGATATCTTTATCCATCTCAGTTTGGATGGCTTAACCATTCTCAGTTTAGTTGGATGGCTTTATAGAAGACCCTATGAATGAAGAACTCCCCCAATTCTAAACATTTCGGTTGAGAACAGAAATATTAACAGGTGCAATTTATTAATTACCAGTGGACATTAGCCAATCAAGAGACCTTGGCAGTATCAAATACATCTTTCCCTCTTTAGATACTTCAAATATCATTAGTCTGAATAATATTTATTAATTCCCCAAATTTATTTAAAGCAGTAGTATAGGAAGTGGCCCTCTGTGAACCTTACCCTTCCTCGTTCCACAAGTGAGAAACCAAAGACCAGAGATGTCAGGTGACTTACCCTCAGTCAGACAGCAAATTAGAGACAGGGCAGAGACCCAAATCCAAGTTTCCCCTGAGTCAACTCATTTCCTGTGACTCCACATAAGAAACACCACTCTGAATATGCCTTAGAAGTTGGTGATTCAGTTTATAACACAAACTGAGACTTTTAGAAGAGAAGAGAACTTATTTTTTTTTCCCTCCTGCAATCATTTACTCAACCAGGAAAACACTAAATGCTGTCTTTGTGCCTTCTGTGTGCCAGTGCCTTCCAGTACCGGGCACACAGAAAGGGCTGGATACACATTTGTGGGAAGAAAAAGGTAATGGTAAAAACATGGATGTGGATCTCAACTCTCCTAGTTACTAACTGCATGACGTTGGTCAAATTACATGTCCTCTCTGCGACTGCTTTCCACATCTATAAATGCAGAGAACAAAAACTAGTTAAATCAATTATGTAAGAGGCTGGCTCACAGCAGGTGTCAAATATTCACTCCCACCAAAAATGTGACATTTTCCCTTGAAGACCCAAATTCACAAAAAGACATAATACACACATGCACACACATGAATCAATCAAGATGTGATACAATCGATTATTAAACTCCATGCTCTGATTAAGAAGGAATAAAGAAAAAGAATAGACTACCAGTAGTTTGCAGAGTAAAAGAAATCTAATGAATGATCAAAATAAATAAAGAAAAAATTATTAGGAAAAAATGAGCACACAAAAAAAGGGCAGCCAACAGGTCTCCAGTTATCATTTTCTTTACATCCCCTAATTATGATTTTGACTCATAATTAAATTGTTGTTAGCAAAAGAATGTATTAACTTAATATACTATACTAATCTTCTGGTATAACTTTAGAAATCGTTGTGTTTCCCTACTAATTTGTGATTGCATGTGTTTTCACTGTGGTAATGACACCATTTCTACTCTTCCAAGAGTGTGTGGCAAAATCCCTATCAGAATAAATATCTTTACAACCAACATCTCTCTACAAAGTTTTCCCTGACCCGAACAAAGCCAGAGTATTTCAAATAGACATTAACTAAATCAGATTAAATCTATTAGGCAGTATCTTGTTATGGGATTTGACACATATATATCAAATATATATATATCAAATAAATATATATATTTGAAAGTTTTATTCTATATAAAATTTCTATAATTGCTTTCTACTTTACTAGGACCATGAAGTTAGAGAAATTTTGATGTAGATGAAAGTACTGCAAATGTTATATAGGTCTATCACAATGCTTGAAAAGGCATCAGTGGTGCCTATAGAATTTGAGTTTTTCTCCCTACTGTAATTTAACATAACCTTGCAGACAGGACCTGTGCAGCCACCATGGTAAGTAAAATTATGTTCTGGATGAGTTAAGGTAATGTTACAGGTGGGAGCCTTGACCTCACCTTCTAATAAAAAATAATGAATACTTTTCTTTGCAATTTGGAATTGAATTAAGTAATGGATAGAAAAAAAAAGGAATAGGCAAGAAGTCAGTAGTATGTGTACACCAAGTTTGATGAGATTAAGAACGTGGTAGAGTGAGGTACATTTTGTTGTTTTCATGAAAAAAAATTGTGAGGATGATCAGTTTTATGAATATGCCAACAAAACTGACTTAAGAAATCACACTGAAAATGATGATCTTTATATTGGCTTCCCCTACATAAATATTCACCTCATGGACCTAGGTATTTCTCAGTGTTTGACTTGTGCGGCTTGCTATCTATTTTAATCTAGTTTGGTATCTTTGAATCCTTTTACCAGTGTTAGGAGGATGGTTGAAATGTATACATAATTCTTCTTAGCTGAAATACAAATTTAACACAATATAATATGGCATAGTTTTATAGTTTGGGGACTATATTTTGGCTGGAATATGACAAAAATACAGCATTAATAAACTGGTTGAAGAGACAACCAGAGACATCTACAGAGACAATATGTTGATACGTACAGACACATTTTAATTACAATTCTCTAAGACTTCCTACAAAATATTTAAAGGATGTATTTTAAATTTAGACTGCTTTCAGGCAGTAGACCTATTAGATCTGGCAAGTTATTACCAATATTCCAGCTTTAGGATAATTTTCTTAAGCTTTACAATTTACCTGTGTTAATAGAGGGTGTAATTATAATTTCATTGATTTCTTGAGTTTCTTGAGTTTTAAAAAATTAATTAAATTTATTATTTAATTTTAAGTGGGCTCCACACCCAACGTGGGGCTCACACTCATGACCCTGAGATTAAGAGTCCCATGCTCTACTGAGTCATGTTCTATGTCTACCTAAGACATCGAGGTGCCCCATGTCTTGAGTTTTTAAGAATTACATTTTCCTAATAGTGTTGCCTAGTCCTTCCCATAAAATTTACTGATGGACCAATGCCTTCTCACTTCCTTCTATTTTTCCAGGAGATTTGCCCAGCATCATCCTTCACTGGGCAAAAAAACTTACACAACAATGTAAATTAGATACTCAAAAGTCATCCTTGCCTAACTCTACCTTAAATTCTATATTAATATTTATATTCTCCTCCTCTTCCTTATGATTACAATCTGGTATTTCCTTTAAAAAAATCCAGAAACAGGTGTATTTAATATGACAATGCAAACATACATAACTCATCATTTGCTAACATGATAGCATGAATCTGTTTTCACACTGGTGTTTAAGATGTGTTAACAGTTTTCCTGGAAAATCATATCCAAACCAGCATTATTCACAATAAGTAGTCACTATAACATTTCCAAATTAACCTCATAAAAACAGTCAACTAAATCTTTTTTAAAAAATCAGGATTATTTAGCTAGCAAAGGAAATCCATTTAAATTACATTTTGCATTTACACTAGGGTTCTTTCCCTAAAGAGTGTTTATTCTTGAGTTTTTCTTTCATATTGGTTTTAAAATAAGGACAGAAAAGTGTATTTTAAATCTTATATTTTCCTAGTCATATATGTGCTTTATATTCTCTGTATGTTCTTTAGTCAGTGATAAAAATTTGGAGCCATAATTTTGATAATTACATTAACAAGTTACTTTTCCCTTGTTCATTGGAACTTAGCCATTTGCTTTACAGTTTAACATTTGTATTTTTATAATTCATACTCAACCTGCTTTCAAAAAAGTTTAAGACAGTGCTTTAAGATGAAATATGAGAGAATTTTTTGCCTCATTTTCCTTTTCCCCTGGCAATTTAGAAAAAATTTTCTGTTAAAAAGTGAATATATCCACAAAAATCATATTTAAAACAAAACAAAACCTTCTGGAAGTTTCAATTTTTTTGGAAAAGAACAGCAAAATATGATTAGTGTGCATATTTACTAATATGATAGGAAAACTATTTGCAAAGTCCTAAGATTTTAAATACTTATTTGTACTGTCTTCATACACAACTAGGATGTGTACAATAACGAAGGTAGAAAGAGACCATTTTTCTTTCCTAAACCAACATTTAAACTTCTCATTCTTGATCCACTTTTCGAAATTATTTCAGTACCCATATCCTAGATGACAACTGATCGTAAATTCCTCAAAATCTCGCCTCATCTTTAAACTTTCAAACAAATAAAAACATACTCATAACATTTTCTGTCTTTTTCTCTTCCTAATATTCTATTTTTAACCAGGAAAACGAGGGTGTTAATATAAGTGCATACATCTAATCTTTAACTGCCTGGAAGCTTCCTTGAGACTGCGGGGTTTACTACTCAGGCTTTAAAAACCGAGCTTTTAACACTGAACCGAGAACTCGGTACCATACGCCGGTGGGCGGTTACTAAACTAGGGAATGGTTTTCCCCGGTTAGGGAGGTGAAGCAGCAGGAGGAAGAACCCGAAGTAGACGTGTGGGAGCTGCTGAAGAATGCGAACCCCAACGAGTATGAGAAAATCGCCTTCCAGTACGGCATCACGGACCTCCGCGGCATGCTCAAGCGGCTCAAGCGCATGCGCAGGGTGGAGAAGAAGAGTGCAGGTGAGCCCTCGGGGGGGGCGTGGCTATGGGGACCGCTTCCTCTACCAGAGATCCTCGGTCTCTGGCTGGGTTTAGGATGCGAGTGGATGGGGTGGCATTTGCAGATTTCGTTACCTTTGGCTTCATGCGAAGGGGTTCGCCGCTCTGCACGTCAGCTATGACAGCTAGCGAAGGTTTAAGGTAACGGAGATTTACTTTACAAGTACCACATACAACACGTACTGGAACATCAAATACCTTCGCTGTCACTGGGAATTCTTAAAAGCCCCTTTCTCCAGCCTCCACATCTCCCTCCTTCTCAAATTCTTGATTCTTACTTAGGCAGAGTACAGTCGATGTTTCTTTGTCTTACTATCGTATCCTTCCACTTATTTAATGGGGCATGGGGAATTTACCTCTCACACCCAATGCAGTAATCAGATTATTTTGTGAAACAGCTATGCTGCTCTGCATAAGGATCTGAAGTAACTGAATTTTGTTGTGGTTTTAAATATCTTTCAAAAAATACTTTGAAATGTTACGATTTAAAATTTTTTACATTTTAAATTGATCATAAGCTCTTCAAAATTTCCTGTTCTTGGTCATTGTCAGTTATGCGTTTTGTGACACAGCAAGGTAACATATCAATCATATTATTGTTTATTGTTTGTTAAGGTCCAAATATAGAATTTATTTATGTAGGCGCCCAACCTGGGTGTCCAAATAGAATTTAAAATCTCTCACCACCTCTTTTTTTTAAAAAAATCTGCCTTTTTAAAATAAACCTCCTTGTAAACTGGTTGAGCAATTAGAACCAGAGAAATATAGAAGTGTTTTGGTTTTGCTTTGTTTACATAACTCAGCCATTCCACTATTTCAAAACTTCAAAACTTTTAGAAGTTGGTATAGTCATACACATGTCAATCCCAAGCTGACCTCTCTTTTCCCCACACTAGCCCATCTAATTCTTATCACTTAGCTCTAAATTGATGTCTTAAGGTATAGGATAACTTTTTTTAAATCTAGTATTTATCATGTTAATATACAAGGAGGTGAGCTGATTTAAGCAATAATATAAAAAGTTGGAATGATAGAAATGCAAGTGTAAAAATTTCATGAGGCATTCCACACTTGTGTGTTTTTTCCAAACTGTTTAAATGAGTATTATCATTAAAATCAGGGAAAACTTTTTAAATCAAGCTAAGAAGTTAACAACTGCTTAAGACCTTTCAAAGATATATTTTTTTAAACTACTGTGTTTTCTGTCATTTAAAATGTCCTGAAATGCTGAGTTCCTAACCATGTATATATAAGGAGTGTTTTAAATGAATCATTATTTGGGCAAGTTTCCACAGTACAAAGACTTTGATAAGCCTACTATTTCAATTAGTCAAACTCATTCAATTTAATCTTATGAGTCCTTGAGTTTATCTCATAAACTCTGTGATTAAAAGGAAAAAACTATGTGACATACAGGAAGTACAAAGATAATGCCAATGATCCTGAGAGTAATCATGCTAAAAGAATAGGCATGTTCTTCATCTTCATCTTCAGTTTCATTTATTTGGACGTTTTATAATTTCCTGAAGAAATAGGACAGTCAATTTAAAGGCTCTTCAATAATTCTTTTTTCTCTTTTTCCCCATTTTTAAAATTTGATTTCTATTAGCCTGCATATAGTACATCATTAGTTTTAGATACAGAGTTCAGGAATTCATCAGTTGCATATAACACCCAGTGCTCATCACATCATACGCCCTCCTTAATGCTCATCACCCAGTTACCTCATCCTCCCACCCACCTTCCCTCCAGCAACCCTCAGTTTCTTTTTTTTTTTAACCCTCAGTTTCTTTGCTCCTCAATAATTCTTAACTTCTTTCAAAAACGTGTAGACTCTCTTCAGATTTTTAAACCATCTTGTCATATATAAATCAACACAAAATTCTAAAACATAGAGGATAATTTGGAAGATTCCTAATGTTTTTCTACTTTGAGTCTCAATTTTTCATTTAGTTTTAGGTTCCTATACATACATCGACTAAGTTCACAGTGTATATATGCACATGTTGACATAGTTTTGCTTTTTCTTTCTACCAGCTTTTGCAAAAATTCTTGATCCTGCATATCAAGTTGATAAAGGAGGCAGAGTAAGATTTGTTGTGGAACTGGCAGACCCAAAGTTGGAGGTGAAATGGTATAAAAATGGGCAAGAAATTCGACCCAGTACAAAGTAAGTGGGCTTTGCAAATAATCAGTGATAGCTATTATAAATCTAACAGTAGTTTGACTCAATATTCTGGGAGTAAAATGACATTTTATTTATGCCTTTTAATGCAGAATCACATGGAGAGTAAAAAACTTTTCATATATTTTGGAATCATTAAAATTATCATGCTACATAATTTTATGTTTGTTTTATGTTTTAATTCAATACAAACTATTTTTGTGTGATTCTAGTTCCAGTTATGTGTCAATATAGGTCATATGTGATTATTGCCAAATACAATGTCAAGAGCATTGTCGAACTTCTCCTAGTTTCTAAAATAAAATTTTGAAATACATATTTGATATACCAACTGGAAGTAACACCTTACAATTAAAGAACTTTTGTTTTTCCAGAAGAGCCTCTAAAGCCTGTGTTTTATTTTTTTGGCCCTCTCTCAAATGAAGGAAACAGACTAATCCCTGATGTCTGATGACATCGCTAGTCTATTATGAAACTACTTTACAGAGATCCTTCTCAGCCTGAGAGATTTTCAACTCCAGTATATTTTTTTAAGTTAACAGGAGTCACATGCACATTCACAAAAGACTTTAATCCTGAAAATCTGTTGCTTCTGGAATACAATTAGGTGGTTTCCAATTTCTTAATGGAGCCAGGCCTACAGAGTGACTTTGTGATGATAATGCTTAGTCTGATAAAAATCTCTTAAAAGTCGCTTGAATTTACCAAAACCACAATTCTAATCAAGTATCTTTATTTAGAAAATGTTGTGTAATGCCTTATTTTGAAGTCTTCAATTAGAGAATTTTCCAAATGAGAACTTTTCTGTTAGCCTGCAATAATGCCCGGATATACTTATCCATAATCCAGATCACAGACAATTAAATTTTGTGGTATTCCTGGCTTTTAGTTTTTTTTATTTCCAAATGCTCAAGTTCTTTTTCGGTAGGTGGTTACTGTGATATGATAACACTAGTTCTTAAGCTCACTTAAGAGACCAGCACATTCTATGAAACTACTGGCTATATTAGTGATTAAGTTCATATTATTGCCTAAACCATATAATCATTTATTCACCCAACAAAATCTGTTGTGACACTGCGCTAAGCAATGAGTGGAATCAATGAATCAATGAGTAAGATTGAGTCCCTGTCTACCTATAAAGTAGATGAATTGGTTGTTTAAAAAATGTACAGAGTTCTATTTTTTTTTAAATGTACAGAGTTCTAAGTCTCTCTGACAACCTTAGCCAACTCCATTTTCCAACAATGGGTTAAAACAATTAAATAACAAATACATAAGTACTAATTTATAGATGAAAGGTAAACCTTCTATAAAAATACAAAAATTACGTATTATGTGTAAATACACAATATGTATTAGATTATACATTAGAAAGATAACAATTGGCTTTATCTTTTGTATTAACTACATAAGGTGTGCTATATAAATACAGATCAAAATTATATCCCTGACTATCAAACATTACTGAATTATAAGCCAGATTTGCTGGTAATAAAGCAAAAAATAAAATCAAGTTCACAGACAGTTAACTCCCTCCTATTTAAAACAGATACATCTTTGAACATAAAGGATGTGAAAGAATCATGTTTATCAATAACTGTGCACTGACGGATGACTCAGAGTATTATGTGACAGCTGGTGATGAGAAATGTTCCACTGAGCTCTTTGTGAGAGGTAAATGAAATCTTTTACTCTAGTCTTCAATAGCCTCGGCACTCTTCCTCGCACGGGTAGTAACCCAAATGAGCCTGACAAGGTGAGCTCTTGACCTCCAGAGCAGAGGTGACAGTACCTCTAGAAATGGATTTGCCTGGGTGTTAGATTGACTCTGTGTGGAGGCTCTTCTACACTGGCAGTTACTGCATATCCTAAGTAATCGTCAAGTTTGTTGAAGACTAGAAAAGCTGAGGGCGCCTGGATAGCTCAGTGGGTTAAGGCCTTTGCCTTCAGCTCAGGTCCTGATCTCAGGGTCCTGGGATCAAGGCCCACATCGGGCTCTCTGCTCAGTGAGGAGCCTGCTTCCTCCTTTTTCTCTGCCTGCCTCTCTGCCTGCTTGTGATCTCTCTCTCTCTCTCTGTCAAATAAATAAATAAGTAAGTAAATAAATAAATAAATCTTTTAAAACAGAAAAGACTAGAAAAGTTGAGGGGTGAAAAAAACTGGTGAGTCAAAATGTCTCAGGCTTTTGACTCAAGCAAGCAGTATATAATTATTCTGGATATAGTTTCTAAAACCCAACAAACTCTACTGGATATTCCTCCCTTCACACATTCAGCTGATCACAAATAGATTTCTCTTGAAACCAGGTTCATTAATAAAAGGGTATCAATGTGTGACACTGAGGGCGCTGCTGAAGATGATCATTGACGAAAACATGGTGAAAAGGCCAGAGGGTGTCCATGAACCTTCTGAATACAGACAGCTCTGCAGTCTCTATCATCCATCTAGAACCAGAATCAAAGAATCATACTGTTATAGATTCTCCTTCATCAGAAATGTCTACCACATGGTTCCTCATTTGCCAAAAGAAGGATATTTGATATATGTTTTGCCTGCTCTCCAGAACAATAACTGATTTGATTTGAGGAGTTCTGAGAAAATTGGGAAAATCTATCCAGGGTTACCAGCTATCTATTTTGCCAAAAAAGGTGTAAAAAAAAACCCCACTGACTCTCTGCCACCATCTAACCATAGCCCTATGGTAGATGATACTTTCTTACTATTGGTCTTTCATCTGTGAGCAAATCTGTGGTCGTGAGCATATTTTGAATATTTAATGATTCTGATTCCCCTTTTTTCACACTAGAGCCTCCAATTATGGTAACCAAACAGCTGGAAGATATGAATGCTTACTGTGGGGAACGAGTGGAATTAGAATGTGAGGTGTCTGAAGATGATGCCAATGTGAAATGGTAAATAGCTTTCCTGAGGTCTGTCCATTTTTAATAGGTTAAAAAAAATATGCCTTCATAGACTGGAGAACAGGAAATGGCTTTTACATGCATGAAAAGAATTGCAACATCATTTGTATTAGTAGAAATGGTAACTTAAACTGTGAAGATATTTGGGGGTTTTTTCACCTATGAAGCTGGAAAGCAATCCAGAAATCTAGCTGGGTAATGTGGGGAAGTAGGCACTTACTAAAATTTGGGTGATTCAGGGGCGCCTGGGTGGCTCAGTTGGTTAAGCGACTGCCTTCGGCTCAGGTCATGATCCCGGAGACCTGCGATCGAGCCCCACATCGGGCTACCTGCTCAGCGGGAAGCCTGCTTCTCCCTCTCTCACTCCCCCTGCTTGTGTTCCCTCTCTGGCTGTGTTTCTCTCTGTCAAATAAATAAAATCTTAAAAAAAAAAAAATGGGTGATTCACAGTTGCCCGGGTCTGTTAGACTCCAAGTCCTGTGGATGTTCTTAACTTACACACCTTGCTTACTCTCACTATGTCATGCTGGCAACTTACATGGGAAAATATACTTACATATATATTTTTCATTTAATCCCCAGTTACTTTATTGCTATAGTACCACAGAAAATATTTTAGACTAAGAATCACCAATTACTTTAAAAAATAAAAGCATTTTTTTTGGTCTGGATAGGGAGTATTTTCTCAAGTTCTATGTGAGTAACCTCCAAATTAAAGCTAAGAGATCAAGAATCCTAAAATGAAATGCTTTATTAGGAAGACTAGTAAATTATGCAGCTTGTATCTGTGGTAATTGGCACAGAGTAGAATGTTCATTCTAATCTAGAATTATAGCTAACTTGAAAACACGTTAAATGATGCTATTCTTATTGATGTGGGTCAAGAGGTAATATCCACTCTTAGTATCTTCACTGGATTGATCTTGAATGGGAAGAACGGACTTATGTTCTTCTAATGTAATTTTTCAGTCAGTACTTGTTACATTATTAATCCATTTGGTATAATGACCCACACATTTTTTAATTCAACAAATAGTTCTTAGATTCCAGGATATAGCAAAAACAAAACGAAACAAACAAAAAACAAACAAAAACAAGATTAATAATGTCTATCCTTGAAGGGTCTTTTATAAAACTCTTTTTAAAATCTATTTTATGGGGCGCCTGGGTGGCTCAGGTGGTTAAGCGACTGCCTTCGGCTCAGGTCATGATCCTGGAGACCCGGGATCGAGTCCCCTGTCGGGCTCCCTGTTCAGCGGGAAGCCTGCTTCTCCCTCTCTCACTCCCCCTGCTTGTGTTCCCTCTCTGGCTGTGTTTCTCTCTGTCAAATAAATAAAATATTTTAAAAATAAAATAAAAATAAAATCTATTTTATAATCTGTTTTAACTCAGGTTCAAGAATGGTGAGGAGATTATCCCTGGTCCAAGATCAAGATACAGAATTAAAGTTGAGGGCAAGAAACATATTTTGATCATAGAAGGAGCAACGAAGGCTGACAGTGCAGAATATTCTGTGATGACAACGGGAGGACAATCGTCTGCTAAGCTTAGTGTCGACTGTAAGTAAGATTTCCTTGGGTATCTTCCAAGTTGTCTAACTATTGGTGTTGCATTTGTTAATTCAATTTTAGTTTCAATCTATTTTATTTCTACTTGTGGCAATTTTAAATATGTAAAATTGGATTCCATTATAACTGAGTGTCTATGTCATATCAGTCAGGGTCTCTGAGATAGAAATCGACACTCAGTTTAATAGTAAACACAGTTTTGGGGAGTTTAAAAATCACCTTCCAGAGAAGTTATCCAAATAGTTAAGAAATACTTTAAGCCCAAGACCACATAAATAGATGGTAAATACTTAGATGTGATATAAAATCCTCATATTTGCATAACTCATGGGTGAATTTGCTATCTATTCATTAAATAAACATTCAACATTCTACAATTACATTTGGAGTGAGAAGGAAGTTGCTCACACCAAGGAGGCTCGAGTGAGAACATCGTAAGAACTCATTTGCTACCAGGATCCAGAGGCATGAGAGAATTTATGTACTTCCCCAAATGCCCCGAAGTAGTAGTCATTCCTCAACAGCAGAGTCTGTCTCTTCCAGTTAGCCATAAAAATTAAAATAGATCTCACAGGAAGTTTGGTAATACGTGCAGAGCAGAAATCCTGCTTCCTTATTTCTTTCATAGTCCAATTGTGAACCATAGGATCACTGAATTATTCAGAGGTTATCTCAGTTACACTCCTTACGCTTCACAGAACTGTGGCTATTTTAGTTTAATATCAAAAACGTTTTTCAACCTTTTTGGATAGGAAGATCCTTACCTGCTATTTATATTCATTTAAAGCAATTAGTCAGGTCTGCTGTATGTATATGCATTTCTAAAATCATTGAGTTATACAAAGAACTGTAAGACTAATGGGGAAGGTGGGGTTATGGGCACAACACTCAAAAATTTTGTCAACCACACATTAAAAAAAAAGAAGAAGAAGAAGAACCTATTTAAAAAAACAGTATCACAGTTTTACACCTGTCAAATAGTTAGTAAATAGGGCACTTTATATTAATTAAGATCTGGAATTTGCTTGCGTAAGTGGTATGGGGAGTGTTGCAGCTAGTGAGCCACTGTGAAGAGGTGGAAAGAGGTTATTTGAAATTGGATGGATAGTGGTAATCTCAGATATGCACAAGTGTGGCTTATAGTGCATGGGTGAATTCAGGTAGCTGGTAGATGTTTGATGTGTGCGTGTGTGTGTGTGTGTGTGTGTGTGTGCATTTTGTGCAGTCCTACCTGGCTCAGTCAGCTGGGTGCCGTTTTCTCTTTTTCATGAATGAAATTATGCATCATCAAACACAAAATCTGTGTTATGTTCCAGTTGTCCCTTAACATATCAATTGCACTGGACCAAGTTTTCATTTTCAAAACAAGATACCATCTTGGCCTGTCCAGAGTTTGAGTTTGGCACCTATAATTATCTATTTTTCTGTAGTGAAACCTCTGAAGATTTTGACACCTCTGACTGATCAAACTGTACACCTTGGAAAAGAAATCTGCTTGAAGTGTGAAATCTCTGAAAACGTAACAGGAAAATGGACTAAAAATGGCCTACCTGTCCAGGAAAGTGATCGTCTAAAGGTTGTTCACAAGGGAAGGTAAGCAAGTTAGGTGACCCATAGGGAGAGCTGGTCCCCATATCCACTTTATTCACTTCCTAAATTACATATTTGGTGAAGAGGTTTGGAGAGTAGTCATGAAGAGAGGATCTGCGACTGGTTCTTTTCTTCCACATAGCAAAAATACATGATTTCTCTGTTCTGTGTCCTATCCTACCAGTGATACTTTATCTGCACCTCATGGCACAGTGCTTTGTCTCTTCAGAAGCCATCAACCGATTCTTTCCATCTAAACATGAGGTTAAAGGACTGATATTAAATCCCAGTTAAGGAAAGAATCAAAATGGATTAACAGTCCCTAACTAATAAGTATCATGTGACCTCCCACAATTTTGGGGGTGGACATAATACCCAAGAATCTAGCAAAGATCTAAGGTGAGAGTTCTTAACCTAGGATCTATGGATCCTAGGAGATTATGAATGAATTTTAGGGGGCCCCATAAATCCTCTGAAGCTGTACGCAAGGTCTATGTATACAAAAGTACACACTTTAGAGAGAGGATCCATGGTGTCATCAAATATTCACTGACTCCCAAAAACTTAAGAACTATTGCTTTTAGATTTGGCATATGAAACCAAAGTCAAGATTATTCTTGGTAAATTCTTAAATCTTAAAATGTGGCATTAGTGAAATGTTATATTTTAGTCTTTTTTAAAAGTTATATGATGAGAAAGGAATAATAGACTCTTACATGCATAATAAGCAGGTTGTATTTGTACAGATAATTTCATATACTCCAAAATGAGTATGCAGTGTAGGTCAATAAATAGGATAATTAAGCCTTCACATTCATATTCTCTCTCTCATTTTCCTGATCTGTCTTTCTCTCCAGTTGGCACTAACTAAGTTCATCAGATAAAGGCCAGATATCTCTTCAGTTGGGCCATAAACAATCTAAATCTCTGTAAATTCTTAGAAATGTTTTTCTTGTTCCATAGAATCCACAAGCTAGTGATAGCCAATGCTCTCATTGAGGATGAAGGTGAATATGTATTTGCACCAGATGCCTACACTATTACATTACCTGCCAAAGTTCATGTTATTGGTGAGTAGATGAATTATTGCAGTTTTGAGTTCTTGTTTTGTTGTTGCTTACCTTGGAAATATAACACGTTCAAAACTGATAAAGAAAAAAAATGCATGAATTGATATGTCATTAATCATAATAGTTGATTCTTTTTTTTTAAGATTCTATTTATTTATTTGACAGAGAGAAACACAGCAAGAGAGGGAACACAAGCAGGGGTAGTGAGAGAGGGAGAAGCAGGCTTCCCGCCGAGCAGGGAGCCCGATATGGGACTTGATCGCGGGTCTCCGGGATCATGACCTGAGCTGAAGGCAGTTGCTTAACCAACTGAGCCACCCAGGCGCCTCCATAATAGTTGATTCTTAAGAAGTCTTACAGTGACGTTGTTTTGCAATGTGCCGGGCATCTACTACTTTGACTCCTCTTATATTCTTTTTAGCCAGATAAAATATTGATTACTACCAATAATTGCCACTAGCAAAGTACTAGCCCAGATATTCACATAGAAATGATTGTCCAGGGGCGCCTGGGTGGCTCAGTTGGTTGGGCAACTGCCTTCATCTCAGGTCATGATCATGGATTCCCGGGATCGAGCCCCGAATCAGGCTTTCTGCTCGACGGGAAGCCTGCTTCTCCCTCTTTCACTCCCTCTGCTTGTATTCCCTCTCTAGCTGTGTTTCTCTTTGTCAAATAAATAAAAAAAATCTTAAAAAAAAAGAAATGAAATGATTGTCCAATAACAAAGGCTATGTTTAATATTCTAGATCCTCCTAAGATCATCCTGGATGGTCTTGATGCTGACAACACAGTTACAGTAATTGCAGGAAGCAAGCTTCGTCTTGAGATTCCTGTCACTGGAGAGCCACCTCCCAAAGCCATTTGGAGCCGTGCAGATAAGGTTTGTTTTGCTTACACACACACACACACACACACACACACACACACACACACACACACAGAGCCTATTGTACTCCCTATCTTCAACCAGTCAGAGGAAAGAAGAAAGCAAATATATGTACAGGGATTCAGTAGACATATAATTCCTTTGATTAAGAAAAATCACAAATTTTCACACAAATATAATCATCATTCATTTACTTTCCATATTTTTAACTATTTACTATGTGACCAGGCAAGGTGTGTATGTATGTGTGTGTGTGTGTTTTGTTGTTTGTTTGTTTTTTCACCAGGCAAGTATTTATGTGTAGTGAACAAGATCCCATTTTTCATTCTTTTTTTAAAATTCTTTTTAAAATTTAAATTCAATTAACATAATGTATTATTAGTTTCAGAGGTAGAATTCAGTGTTTCATCAGTCTTATATAATACCCAGTGCTCATTATATCATGTGCCTCCCTAATGTCCATCACCCAGTTACCTCTCCCCCTCCAGCAACCCTCGGTTTATTTTCTATGCTTAAGAGTCTCTTATGGTTTGTCTTCCTCTCTGATTTTTTATTGTTTTATCTTTCCCTCTCTTCCCCTATTATCCTCTGTTTTATTTCTTAAATTCCACATATTAGTGAGATCATATGATAATTGTTTTTCTATGACTTATTTTGCTCAACATAATATCCTCTAGTTCCATCCATGTCATTGAAAATGGCAAGATTTCATTTTTATGGCTGAGTAATATTCCATTGTGTATATATACACCACATTGTCTTTACCCATTCATCTGTCTGTCGACATCTGGGCTCTTTCAGTAGCTTGGCTGTTGGGGATATTGCTGCTATAAACATTGGGGTACAGGTGTCCTTTTGGATAACTACATTTGTATCTTAAGGGTAAATAGCTAGTAGTGAAATTGCTGGGTTTTGGGTAGCTATATTATCATCTTTTTGAGGAACCTCCATAGTGTTTTCCAGAGTGGCTGCACCAGCTTGCATTCCCACCTATGGTGTTGGAGTGTTCCCCTTTCTCTGCATCCTCGCCAACATCTGTTGTTTTCTGACTTGTTAATTTTAGCCATACTTACTGGTGTGAGGTGATATCTCATTGTTATTTTGATAACTGATGCTGAGTGATGTGGGGCATTTTTAATGTCTGTGGGCCATTCGGGTGTCTTCTTTGCAGAAATATCTGTTCATGTCTTCTGCCCATTTCTTAATTGGATTGTTTGTTCTTTGGGTGTTGAGTTTGATAAGTTCTTTATAGATTTATAGGATACTAGCCATTTATCTGATATGTCAATTGCAAATATCTTCTCCCATTCTGTCAACTGTCTTTTGGTTTTGTTGACTGTTGCCTTTGCTGTGCAAAAGCTTTTGATCTTGATGAAGTCCAAATAGTTCATTTTTGCCTTTGTTTCCCTTGCCTTTGGAGACTTGTCTAACAAGAAGTTGCTGTGGCCAAGGTCATAGAAGTTGTTGCTGTGTTCTCCTCTACGATTTTGATGGATTCCTGTCTCACATTTGGGTCTTTCATCTATTTGGAGTCTATTTTTGTGTATGGTGTAAGGGAATGATCCAGTTTCATTCTTCCGCTGGCGGTCAATTTTTCATTCTAACAGGTGTCATAGAATGGAGTGGAAGATAAATAGACAATAAATTATTAAATAAATAAATGAGCAAAGTCACTTTGGATAGTAGTAAGTGCTATGAAGATTTTTTAAAAATAGGGTAATATGATTAACAAGTGTTTGTGAGATAAATGACAATAGTCTCTATGAAGAACAAGGAAACCATTATGTGAAGAGCAAAGGAAAAAGATTACCATGTTAAGTCAATTAAGTGAAAATGAGTTAGATATGTTGAAGGAGTTGGAAAAAAAAAAAAAAGCCAGTATGGCTTGGTCAGAGTGAACGAGGAGAAGAATGATAAATAAGCTTAGAATGGTAGAGTAGTTCAAGCTCAAGTGTCACTCTGTGGCTCCCTATGTAAAATATATTATGGGCAGTAAAACTATTCCATATGATATTATAATTATGGACATCTGTCATTATTGATTTGTCAAGACTTTGAATGATAATGATGTATCAGTGTAGGTTCATCAGCTGTAACAAATAACCACTCTGATGTGGGATGTCAGTTGTGGAGGAGGTTGTGCATGTGCGGGGAAGGGTATATATGGGAACTCTCTGTACTTTCCATTCAGTTTTGCAGTGAGTCTAAATTTGCTTCAAAAAATAATTTATTGGGGCACCTGGGTGGCTCAGTCAGTGAAGCATCTGAGTCTTGATTTCAGCTCAGTTCATGATCTCAGGGTCATGAGATTGAGCCCTGTGTTAGGCTCCACTCTGAACATGGAGTCTGCTTAAGATTCCCTCTGCTCCTCAATCCCACTCTCTCTTTCTTTAAAAAAAAAAGAAAAAAAGATAGAAGAAGGGGCACCTGGGTGTCTCATTTGGTTTGGTGTCCACATTCAGCTCAGGTCATGATCCAGGGGTCCTGGGATTGAGCTCCATGTGGGGCTCTCTGCTCACTGGGGAGCCTGCGTCTCCTTCTCCCTCCGCCCCTCTACCCTACTTGTTCTCTCTCTCTCTCTCACTCTCTCTCTCATGCTCTTTGTCTCTCTATCTCTCAAATAAAGTCTTTTAAAAAAATAAAAAATAAAAAAAATTTTAAAAGAATAATTTATTAATAAAAAATGAGTTTCTATTTTCTAGAGGAAAAAAAGAATATCACTGAGCTTTGGAACAACTTCAGGCAGGGAAATATATGTGTATTTGGAGTCCCCAAAGAAGACAGAAGAATATATGTAAAGAAATAAGGATCAAAATTTTTCCAAATTTGATAAAAACTAAAATTTCAGATACAAGAAGCTCAGTAAAGCCTAGGCACAAGGAAAACTAATAAAACCACACCAAGACCCATTATAATAAAATTGCTCAAAACGTGTGATTAAGAAAAAAAGACTTTTGGGGCGCCTGGGTGGCTCAGTTGGTTAAGCGACTGCCTTCGGTTCAGGTCATGATCCCGGAGACCTGGGATCGAGTCCCACATCGGGCTCCCTGCTCGGCAGGAAGCCTGCTTCTCCCTCTCTCACTCCCCCTGCTTGTGTTCCCCCTCTGGCTGTGTTTCTCTCTGTCAAATAAATAAAATCTTTAAAGAAAAAAAAAAGAAAAAAAGACTTTTAAGTAGACAGAGAAAAAAAGTCACATTAAATATACAGAAACAAAGCGGTTGCAGGAAAGTAAATGGGAACTAGGGTAATCTAGGGAGGGAAACAAAACAACAGAGACTTTGGACACAGAAACAAACTGAGGGACTTGGAGGGAGGGGGGTGGAGGGATGGGAGAGCCTGGTGGTGGGTACTGGGGACACCTAAAGCGTGGAGCACTGGGTGTGGGGAATGGGGAATGAATCTTGGAACACTGGAAAAAAAA
>PITA01017561.1:0-42946 GCA_004023965.1 Spilogale gracilis | reverse complement strand
GTGGGCTTCATCTCATGACCTTGGCCTCAAGCGAAACTTTCAGACCATTGTTGCTTCTTATTTTTGAAAAAACACTAGCAATCAGAGGGCTTCCCAGCTCTACCTTCACCATCCTTCCTGCTGGACCCCCCGCTGGTCTTCCAGGTACTCAGGGACATCCGTGGATCAGCTGTTTCGCTCCTGCCCGGGATCCCTGTGCTCCTTCTCAATGTCTCTGCCTCTTTGCCCCATGCGCCTCTCCCGCATCACCAAAGCCCTGCTCCTTTCCTGGGTTGTCACGGTGGACATGCAACAAATATGCAGGAATGTTTCCCATATTCAAAAAGCCACACCTTGACCCTATCACTCCCCCCAGCTTCTGCTTCATTTCTCTGACCCCCTTCCAGCCATGCTTCCTGGCAAGTATCATCGAAATGGTCTCTCTCCGCGCCTCCCTCCTGTGATCTCCTGAGCCCACAGCAGTCAGGCTTTTAGCTTTTGGCCACTCCCCCCAAACACTGCTTGCCACGGTCAGTGCTGACTTCTCCCTTGCTAACCCCAAAGGTCCCCCTTGGTCTCCATATTACTCCACCTGCCAGCTGCAATGGATAGAGCTGCTCTCCATCCATCTCTGAACACTGGGTGGTCTCCTGGTTTCATGGGGCTGAGAATCAGCTTTGAGGAGACACCCTCTACCTCCAGCCCGTCCCCTCCCCTGAACTCCAGCGCCTCCCAAGGGATGGCCTCATGGCTCCTCACATTTAACCTGTCCCAAACTGTGTCTCCTTCACCTGCTGCCCCAAACGTGCTCTTCTAACCGTAAATGAAAACTCCGTGCTTTCATTTTCTCAGGTCAAAACTTTTGGGATTATCCTTCCAGATCCACAAATCTGGTCAGCTCTAACTCTGGAAACACACCAGGAACCTGGCCCCTTCTCCGGGTCTCCTGGGATCTGCGGGCCAGCACCATCCCACTCCTCTCTTATTAACTGACTGTCTCCCTGCATCACCTCGTTCCCCTTCAGTCCTCTCTCCACCCTGAAGAGCAAACCATCCTTTCAAAATACAAGTGAAATCCTATCTCCTGCTAGCTGGGAAGCCTCTCGTGGCTTCTCATCGCAGGGAGAGGAAGATCCAGAGTCCTGCCCTAATCCCGCCTCTCCCTCACCTGGTAGACCCCTTCTGAGCCCGGTGAGAATAGGGCAGTTCCATGACTCCCCTCAAATGGTGGCCAACACCCAGGGCACCCACCGCTACAGATCTGATGACGGTAAGTGAGGACAGGTGACCACACCTTCCCTTGCAGGTGCCACCCTGCACCTGAGCCCCTCAGCCTCCTCCTGTCCCTTTCTACCCCGGGCCCTGCACTTGGCCCCCTGCCCCTTCGCCTTGGCCAGATATGCAGCCTCAAGAGCTGTTCCTTCTGGTTGCCAACTCTGCTTAGCAAAGTGCTCCAGGGACAAAGGTTTTGTGATGCCCCCAGATCCTTGTGACTCTCCCCACGCAGTCCTATCACACTCCTAGGTCTCTCCCCGGCTACCTAACCGGTGGTGGGCGTGACCGAGAGGGAGCCTGGGCCACGCCCCACTGTGGCCACGCCCCACCGCTCACCAACGGAGCACCGGGAGAGATTGGTAGGAGGAGCTGGCTGTCCCGATTAGGTCCTAGGATTCAAACTCCCAGCCTGTGGGCAGAGCTCTAGCGCCCGTTCAGCACGTGCTTCCCCCAGATAGCCACAAGCCCCGCTTCTCACTTCTGACATGACTTTGCACCAGGAGCTGAACAGAAATAGAACTGCAGGGATCTGTTCCAATCTGCCGGCTGAACTGAATAAATGCACAGAAATTCTCAGTTTTAAGTTTCTTGACTTAAAATTTTCTTATACGTTTAACGCTTGCCAATATTTGTATGTGACATTCAGTACTGATAATTGCTGTCACCTAGACAGACTTTATCTATATGTCTCGGGCATCGTGCGCTTTCCATACGAATGTATGGAAATTCACAGAAAACCTGCGCTCGGCTGGTGCTGTTGTCACACTTATTTGCAGAGGAGGAAACCGAGGCTCAGAGACAGGACGTCACTTGCTCAGTCACACAGCTGGCTTGGGTGAAGCTGAGATTCGAACCCAGGTCCGGGTCTCACTCAAGCCCCTGTTCTACCCAGCACCCTCCTCCATCCCCTTCTCCTCGATGGCATCAGAGCACTTAGAGAGTTTAGAAAAAAGTGTTCCAATTTCCATCTGTCCACGGAACTTGTCTTTGCTTTTCATGCATTCTGCCTTAGGGAACCCGTTTCAGCGTTATGTGTGTGTGTGTGTGTGTGTGTGTGTGTGTGTGTGTGTACAATTCTTATTTTGCTTGCCTGCCTGGATATGACCTTGGGGCGAAGCCCTAGAGGAGTGAAGGTGGCCATACCTCGGGGTGACTTGAGTGGTAGGGTGGATGCCTGGGGGCTGCCCCTGCCAACCCGGGCGCTCCTGCTTTTCCTGCTCCCTGACCAGAGCACAGTGGCTCTGAGGACCCGGGGGAAGGGTGGGGGGCGCTGGGGGGGGATTCTGGGACTTAGTGCTTGTCAGGTGCACATATCTGTGGGGAGGGGTCTGCATGCCTGCTCAAGTCTGCCTGCAGACCTCGCTTCCAGAGTCACACGTTCTGGGCTGCAAAGGACTGGCCTCACCTCCTAATTCGCTGTGCAAACCGGATCTAAGGTCAGACGGCCTACCCCTCGTGGGCTGAGACTGAGAGCCCCCCCCCAGCCCAGCAGGACTTGGTCACTGATTCTGAGACCTCCCTGAGTCACCTTCTCCCCACGCAGGCCTCACCACACTTTATGGAGGGGCTCAGAGTCCCCGGGGACGGGTCGGGATGTCTAGGCTGCTGTCCTGACAGGGGTCAGAGTAAGGGATCTTCTGGGGGAGACCTACTGCCTGCGACAGCCTACCAGCCCGCCTCTGCCGTGTTTGGTGGCGGTACGACAAACAGCCGCCAGTCCCTTCGAGGCTGAAACATCACCTCCATCCTCGCTGGCCTCCTGCCCAGAGGGCTGTTGGGGGACCGTCCTGGCACCCACAGGAGTTTCTCCCCACCTTCCTCACCACCGCCCACTTTAATTCACACGTTCCTTTCTGCGACTTATAATTGCATTTCTCCTCGAGGAAATTGTGAGCATATGGGATGATTTTGATCCGACTTACCTGCTTCGCTGGGAAATCAAGGTAGTAGTTTGTGAGGCTTTGGGGTGTGGCCTCCTTCCCCGCCATGTCTGGCCAAGGCTCTGGGCTGTGCTTGGGGGCTGAAGGTCAGAGGAGGCTGCTTGCAGAGAATCCCGGGTCCCGCATGGCAGAGCAAACTCGCAGACACCATGACGTTCAGGGAGAGACCACTGAGGGCTAGAAGAGGGGACCTTTAGGTGAGGGGGCTTGAACCAGGATTCCTGGTGGAGAGAAGCACCAGAAAAAATACAGAGCATTTGTAGTGAACAGATTTGGCTATTAGCAGGGAGCCGAGCGGGGAGGGCTGTGGTCTGTGCATTTCCAGCAAGAGGTCATGGTCTAGACCACCACTGGGGCTCAGGTGCCCTCACCCGTAACAAGACTATCTCGCTGCTTGCTTCGTGCCGGGGTAAGGACACCTGTCAACATTAACTGACCCGAGGTCCCTACCTTGTGTGGGGAGCCCCATCCCCTGATTCAGTGGCCTAGGGGTGTCGCCTGCTGGTTGTGGTTTCCCAAGCATAGGGTGGGCAGTGCTGGTGACCTGGGAGACAAAAGATTTCAGGAGCCAGACAGACTCGCACCACATGAGGGTGATTCCCTTTTCCATGTTCTCGGCCCTTCTGGTTTCCCAGAGAAACGTACACTCCCCAACCCTTTTCTTTTCTTTTCTTTTCTTTTCTTTCCTTTTTTCTAAAGATTTTATTTATTTATTTGACAGAGAGAGCGATCACAAGTAGGCAGAGAGGCAGGCAGAGAGAGAGGAGGAAGCAGGCTCCCCACCGAGCAGAGAGCCCAATGCGGGCCTCGATCCCAGGACCCTGAGAGTAAGACCTGAGCCAAAGGCAGAGGCTTTAACCCACTGAACCACCCACGCACCCTCCCCAACCCTTTTCTAACAAAGCTGTTGGCAGGCAGCAATAGCCAGGTAGAATTTAATAACATTGTTTTATTTTCTTTGTAATTTATTTTTACTTTTATCTTCTATTCATGGTACTGTGATCTCAGTTTTCCACTTACCACCCAGGGATGGGTGGGCTGGGGGGCACTGTGGTGGCCTCACTGGTCAGCGGTCACTGGGAAAGGTCAAGCTCCCTGCCCTCCGCAGGCCCAGGGCATGGCTGATGGTGCCCTTCTCTCTGCCAGGGGCCACCCGAAGGGTCTTAGGAGCTGCTTCCCCCCAGCTACCGTTTGCCCCCTGGCAGCTTCGAGGCCTGGGGACTTTGAAGCCCACCCAGGTGCCACTGGTGGAAGGAAAAGTATTTGGAATCACCGGATGGCTGTGGGGGAGGGGCCGCCTGGGCTTGGGTCCCAGGGCTTCAACTTCCTTCTGCTCCAAGCTGCGCTGGGCTCCCGCCCCGTCCTTCCTAGGTTCCATCTGGGGTTAGAACAGAGAATAGTTTTGTGGTTTTTCTCCCCCCCACAGAATTTCATCCCTGGCCCCGGAAATGGTGTCCACCCACTGATGCACTACCCAAGGTGGGGCTCCCAGACCCCTCTTGTTAGGGGTCCTGTGTGTGGTGAGTCTGGGAAGCATCTGGGACCCCTCCCGCCCTCCCAGAGAGCCTGGCTTCCCTGCCCGTCCACCGTCCACCTCGCCTCAGGCCTTGGCTTTCCCGGCTATTCTGCTCCTTCTCCTCCCCCCTCCCTCCTTCCCCTTCTTCTTCCCCATCTTCCGCTTCTTCTTCTTCTCTCCTTCTTCTTCCTCTTCTTCTAAAAAGACTTACTTATTTTATTTTTTTAAGACTTACCTTTATTTTAAAGATTTCTTTTAGGGAGAAGAGAGAGAGCACGCACGGGGGAGAGGCAGAGAGAGAGGGAGAATGTTAAGCTAACTCCACCCTGAGGGCGGAGCCCTACGCGGGTTCGAACCCATGACCTTGAGATCGAAGAGTCCTACACTCAGCTAGCTGAGCCACCAAGGTGCACACTCCCCGTCTTCTTTGTGCACCGTTCTTGGACTGCTGGCTGCCTCAACATCAGGCAGGGAGGGGCTCAAAGGCAGACCCCCGAGCCCCCTCAGGGAGTCACACTCCGCTTCGGGTGGGACCCGGGGCCGGCATTTTGTCAAGCTCCCCGTGGTTCTGTTACAGGTGCTCTGAGGGCCACGCTTTGAGGGACCTGGGTCCCCAGACTGTTGACTAGCCGATGAGCGGCTGGATTTAGGGAAGCATGGTACTGGTAGGACTAGGCTCCGAGTTGCTGTGAGGGTTGGTGGGTCAGAGGGGCCATCCCGCCTCCCAGGATCTCGAACCCGAGCGTGTACCTGTCACCTGCGGGCCTTGTTAAAACAGACTGTGGGCCACACAGAGTTTCTGGTTCATGGACCTGAGCAAGAGCCGGGGCAGTGTTCATGCTGCTGGCTCTGGGACCACAGTTTGAGAACCGCTGATGTGCACAGACCGTGGGCAGACAGTGGTGGTGGCCCTGGGGTCAGAGGCCACATCTTCCTCATCCTTGGGAGCCACCTCAGTCCCGGGAGGAAGGAAGCAGGACTTAAACAAATGGGCACGCCAGGAAAATTCCCATTTGCCCTTGCAGGGCCCAGCGAGGGGCCTGGCATGGGGTGGTGCTCAAGTGAGGGGGGCCCCTTGGTGCTGGGTCCGCGCGGAGTCCATCTTCCGGGACCCTCCCCCCACCAGAGTCCTGCAAGGGGGGCGCTGATGTGACTCCCGTTTTATAGGTGAGGAAGCAGAGGCTCAGAGAGGGCAAGGGAACTGCTCAAGGACACACAGCCGGTCAGCCCGGAGCAGGTCGACCCGCACATCACCTGGCCCCGGCTCCAGCAGTCGCCGTGCTGCTGCTGGTCACCTTGTCCCGGTCATTTGGAAGGAGGACGAGGTGGAGAAATGGGAGTGTGTTGTGGTGGGGAAGGACAGAAAGAGGCCCAGGAGTCTGGGCAGTGTGCGTGTATTCGTTAGAAGGAGCAGCCCTCCAAGGTCCCTGGGGCACCCGGGATCCCGCCTTCACTGAATCTGACGCCCACCCCCTACTGCGTTCTGCAGGGCTGCCCTTTGGCCCAGTGGCCCCCTTCTACCACCGCCCCTGGGGTACACCGTGGCATTGAACGGAGCACCTTGGGGTGGGGGTGGGGTGGAGGGAGAGGCCGCTGTGCTTAGCATCAGCCCCCACTGACCAGGCCCCTCCCTGCCCCCACCACACACAGATACACTGCACCCCCATCCTGGGCCTGGTGGTGGGGGGCTTTGCTGGGCAGGGCTGGCCTGGTGCCTGGAAAGCGCACTGGAATGGCAGTAGGGAGACCCGAGCGTCCGTCCTGGGGCACCTCATCTTCTCCTTCATGAGCGGGAGGGGAGGCCTGGTGTCCACAGGGGCTTCGGTGGTCTGATGCGGTGGGAGGGGGCAGTGGGAAGGGTCCCCGGCTGTCCTGGGCTCCATCCTGTGCCCCCTCTGCACTGCAGAGCGCCCCTGGGGGCACCATCGCCAGGGGCCGGACTGCAGATGGGGCGTGCCAGCTTCGTGCTGTCGTGGCGCGTGTCCCCACCGTCTAGCTATGTGGTCTGGGCACATTCACCCCTCAAAGCACAGAGGCTGACCCGTAGGAAGTGCCCGGTGAACATTAGCCATGTGTTACTGTTAGTAATAAAGTGTTTAAGAAGCTGGACGGGCCCATAGAGGCGCTTTAAGCAGGACAGCTGGCTCTTTGGGCAGGGAGCTGGGTGCCAGGGACCCTCTGCATGGTAGCCTGGAAGGGAGGAATCCTGTCTCTTCTCTTCCCTCCCAGACTTCAGGTCTGAGCTCCAAAGCCAGCCTGTCCCAGGTCTCTCCCCAGACCACCCACGTGGCCACCTCGTGGGCTGTGCCCTTCGGGTGCTCACGTGAGAACCGGAGCCAGGAGTCCCAGCCTTGCTCTGTAGCTTCAGCCCCGGGGTAGTGCCCGGCCTGGAATAGGTTCTCCCCAAACCCGTGTGCCCCGGTGAACGAGGCATCACTGTAATCCATCCCTGCTTCATGTAGGGGATGGGAGGGAGACACATGGAGGCCTAGTGAGGCAAAACCACTTGCCCAAGGACACAGAGGAGGATGGTGGTGCGTGAGACCGCCAGTCTGTGCGGGATGCCTGCTGCCTCGGCCCCCCTTCTTGGTGAGGTAGGATTTTACACCTTCTGCAGGCCCAGTGGGCTGAGAACATGGCGGTGGGGGGGACTGGAGTGTTGGAAGGCGGGGAGGTGATGTCTCCTGCTGAGCTTGGCAGGAGGCTTCACAGCCCTAGCTGGTTGGGGAGAGAGCAGGAACTCGAAAAGGCACTAATTATCACGGACTCCAGAGCAGGGGCTCCCATCAGGGACCAGCAGGCAGGTTCTGGCTTTTCGTCTTGTTTTATTACCTGCTAAGTCTGGGACCAGTGGTTTCTGGATGGAGTTCTATTAACCTTACATCTGTTTCATTCATTCCTTCATGCATTCATTCATTCATGCATTCAAATACTCTCAAAATGGAATGAAAAGTCTTGCAGATGCTTCTATCTGCCTTGAGTTTGTCCACAAATAGGAAAACTATGATTAAATCGACCCCGTGTTTACGGACCGCCTACTACACCGCAGGTCAGTGGGTCCCGGTCAAGCCCTGTGACAGCACAGCCGCTGTCTCTTTTGTGTCTGGACTTTTCACTGAACATTCTGTTGTGTGCAAAAGACCCTTGTCGCAGATGGAGCCTGGGGTGGGACATGATAGATAACCTCGGGGCCCCACTGCCTGGGTTATGGGGGAGGGGAAACCATCCCCTTCCCAAGTTGGGGCCCTTTGGCACGCCTCCCCTCTGTCCAGCTCCCTTGTGTCCAGTTCCATTCTGCCCCCCCCCCGTGGAGCCTGCCATTCCCTCCTCTCCAAACCCCTTGCTCAGTCCTCCAAGCTGGTGGCTTGTTGCCCTCCCTTACCCATGCCTCTAACCTCCTCTTCCTAGGATATGAATTCTTTTCTCTCCCTCTCCATGCTTCAGGTCTGAGCTTAAAGGTCACCTTGTTGAGGGGCCTCCCAGACCATGATCTGGGCTTATCCTGTTGTCCCTCTCATTATCCCGAAGCCCACAGTTCGTTCAGGTGGGGGGCTTCTGTAGAAGGTGTTCGGGAGCTACTAAATGCTGCAAGATCTGCTTTGTAGGGTTGCCAGATTTTGCAATTAAAAAAACGTAGTACACTTATTTAAATATGAGTTTCAGATAAGCCAGAAATAACTTTTGAGTATAAGTATGTCCCAAATATTGAATGGGATATACTTATACTGAAAATGTGCCATCTATCTCAAGTTCAAATCTAACTTGTGCATCTTATATTTCATCTGGCAACCCTCTCACCTCCTGTCCCTCTTAGCCCCCTTGTCAGGCACTTTTAATAACTAGACCGTGAGCCCCTGCGGGGAGGGATCTTGGCTGTCTAGGCCACGACTGGATAGTCAGCCCTCAGCAGAGACCCTGACACAAAGCAGGTGCCGGGCAATTCAGCGGGAGAACTGTGTGCAGGACTCTCATCGGTTTCTGCGAAGACCAGTGCAAATTTGTGGGGAACCTGAGGTTGTAAAGCAGTCGTGCGTGCCTGACTTCCTGAGCACTGGCCGGCCGCCAGTTCACACGCGTCGCACCTGCTCTGTGGGGAAGCCATTCTTAGGCGGGCGTTCCAGTGGGAATCTGAGGATCAGAGAGGGGCTGTACCTGGCCCCCATCACTCAGCCCCATGGATTGTCTTTGTCCGGCCTTTCTCCAGGCAGACCCAGGTAGTATCATGCTCCCTCCGCTGTGTGAACCGGGGGCATAGAGGCCCAGGCTGCTTTATGCCCCCCTTTGCTGGGGGGCACTAGCTGTGGGACCGCTCATGCGCCCCCTGAAGTGTGTGAGCTGTCTGTCCCCGAGGTTCCCATCAGCCTTGTGTGCAGTTCACGTAGCCTGTAAACCCCGCGTCCCCCTGAGTTTGGTGTAAGGGAGATTCTCTTCCTCTCAGGAATTCCACCCTAAGGACCTTTAAAAAATGAGACTCTGCTTGGGGCGCCTGGGTGGCTCAGTTGGTTAGGCGACTGCCTTCGGCTCAGGTCATGATCCCGGAGTCCCACATCGGGCGCCCTGCTCGGTGGGAAGCCTGCTTCCCCCTCTCTCACTCCCCCTGCTTGTGCTCCCTCTCTGGCTGTGTTTCCCTCTGTCAAATAAATAAATAAAATCTTTAAAAAAAAATAAAAAGAATGGGACTCTGCTGAATTAAGTCCCGATGAGGCAGAGAGGTGGCCGGTCAGAGACTTCCTGCCAGCCTCGGGTCCACTCTCTCTAAAGAGGGAGTTTAATTAACTTTGACCCCCTCCCCCAAAGTGCCAAGAAGTGTCAGCTGCTGCCACTGGAGGTGATTAGGGACAGGGCACAGTGAGGAGAGGGGGTGGGGGGGGTGAGGGGAGTGGGAGGGGCTGTGCCCAGAGGCGGCGCTGCGTCTCGGGTTCCTCTGCTGGGAGCTGCTGAGAAGGGAAAAGCACCCCTGAATCAGGCCCAGGGCCCCTTGGTCTCTGTCAGGCAGATGCTGGGCCTGCCTCCCACCCACCTCCGAATCGAGGCTGGAGGCTCCCGCCTGCCTTCCGGGCTGCTAGTGAGTGTGTGGTGTGTGCGATAAGGGGGGGGACTGCAGTCTGGGGACCCCCCTGTTTTTGGTTCATCAGATGACTAGGAGACACTGGCTGTCCCGTCACAGCAAGATGGCCCCGGCTGTCACTCTGTCCCTCCCAAGCGTTTGGAAGGAAGTACACAGTTCCCGCCAGTGCCCGCCTGTCCTTCTGCCCCTGCCCTCACTGGGCTGTGTCCTCCACCAGAACTCCCTCTCCCTGAGGCTACTCCTCCTGTCCCCAGGCGTCCCCAGCCCCTTGCTTGGCCCTGGGCAGAATGGCACCTCCTCTGTCCCGCCCTCAGGATTTGCTAGAAGAAGCAGTAAGCGGGCTGCATCATGAACCTCGTTTTTGTTTAGTGTGTCCTTTTCCAGGGCACACATTCGTCCATTCCTTTGTTCCCTCACAAAACCCACGAAACCGTGGGCGGGGGGTAGGGTGCGGGAAGCAGGGGTGACTGAGACGTCACCCCCACCCCTGTGAGTCCCCATCCAGCCAGGTGCGTGGGTGGGGGTGGGCGGGGCTGGGACGGCCCCCAGCAGGTGAGAGCAAAGCCACCACCACCGGCGCTGTCTCTGAGGTCCTTCTCCCACCCGCTTTCTTTGTGGATGTTAAGAGATTAATATATGCAAATACCCTTTTCCTGTGGTGGTTTTAGCCTTGAACTCTGTGGATTAAGTTACTTGATTTAAATACATATTTGGGCACCCTCCCCCACACACATATACATGTATAAATCCTAAACACTAAATAAAATCCCCTCATTTTGCATGTGCTGTAGAGCTTCTAATCCCAAGTCCTGTGGGCATTTCGAAAGTTAAGATGGTTCATGGGGGCGGCCGAGATTTTATTTGGAATATCAAATGCCTGTCTGATACGACATGCTCCTTAATGGGGCTTGCTAATACAGTGCAGGGGGACAGGGGATAAAGTGTGCGGGAGGGGGTCTCCGGAGGGACGTGAGCATGCCATGAGGGCTGTCCTGTACCCAGACAGGGCTCTGCTGGGATGGGAAAGTGACAAGGAGGGACAACTGGGTTTGGAAGCGTGGGAGGGCTGGCCAAGACTGTGGGGCCATTAGAAGCCTAGAAGGAGGGTCTGGGGATAAAGTGTCCAAAGATGAGACCGGAGCAGACTTTTTCTAGAGCCGCTGGGGGGAGGGGGTGGGGACCCCTAAGGAGGTATGTTCCAAGGTCCTGAGTTTTGGGAATGGCAGGGAGTGGGCTCTGACTGCAGGGTCGGTGGGCAGCCAGGACTGACCTGGCCGCGGAGAACAGGAAAGCGATTCCCCAAAAAACCCTGCCAGTCCAGGACCTCAGCCTCCCTCCCAGCCCCAGCCAAGTGGGGGGGCCTCGGGGTCACCTGGCCGGTCACCTGCACTTCCACAGCTCAAGGACAGAGCCCGGGCGTGGGCTTTGGGTGCACGAGTAGCAGGTGTGATGCTCACCTTTCCCTGAGACCAGGCGGCCCTGGAGATGCCCTCCGCCAACCCCGTGCTGTTCCTGGAGTCGTCTCTGCCCGCAGCTCCTCCCCATTTACAAGGGCGGCTCGATCCCGGGGTCTTTGGCACCAACATCACTTCTTCAAGAATTCTATACTCAGGGGCGCCTGGGTGGCTCAGTTGGTTAAGCGACTGCCTTCGGCTCAGGTCATGATCCCGGAGACCCGGGATCGAGTCCCACATCAGGCTCCCTCCTCGGCGGGAAGACTGCTTCTCCCTCTCTCACTCCCCCTGCTTGTGTTCCCTCTCTGGCTGTGTTTCTCTCTGTCAAATAAATAAAATCTTTTTTTTTTTTTTTAAAGAGAGAATTCTATACTCAGAGCGGCCTGCCCCCCAGCCACACGCCTGCATGGGGCCAGCCCCGCCCAGCCCCACATCTGTCTGCTCCAGCCCTGTCCACCCCACCTCCACCCTCCCCACCCCGTGTATCTCCCTCCTGCTACCTCCACCCTTGCTCCCTCTACCCCTTTCAGCTCCAGTCCTGCATGCCCCACGCCGTATCCTGCTCCCCTGGGTTTCCCCATAGCACTTTTTCTTCTAACAAACTTTATCATGTATTCTTTTTTTAAGATTTTATTTATTTGACAGAGAGAAACACAGCTAGAGAGGGAACACAAGCAGGGAGAATGAGAGAGGGAGAAGCAGGCTTCCCTGCAGAGCAGGGAGCCCGATGTGGGACTCGATCCAGGGACTTGGGGATCATGACCTGAGCCGAAAGCTGACGCTCAACGACTTAGCCACCCAGGCGCCCCTATCATGTATTTTTTATGATGTTTACTGATTACTGTCTCTCCCCACCTTCCTCCCCACCAACCCATCATTAGAATGTAAATTCCTTCAGGGGACCATCTGGGTTTGGTTGGTTCACTGGGGTAGCCCCAGTGCCGGGAAAAGGTGGGCACACAGTAGGTGCTCAATAAATACCGGTTTTGCCTGGATAAACTCAGTGAACATTGCCTGAATCCCTGGCTCTGGCCAGAAGCCAGCCTACGGAAGCAGTTACAGCCTCTGTACCAATAAACCACCCCTTCCCCAGGAGGGGACAGAGACAGATGTGGGTGAAGCTAGGGAGTGGGACCGAACTTTCTTTTGCTGCGATATTTATTGAGCGCTTCAGCCTCCCGTGGCTTACTGTCTGCATGTGTGTCTTTGCCCATCCATTTCATGGAAATTAAGAGGGAAAAACACCCTTTCCCTCCTAGCCCTCACTGCCTGTATTCCATGGCTTCTGGTCAAAAAGCCTCTTCCTTTAAAATTTTTATAAAATTAAATCTGAGATGCAAATGACTATTTTACCTCCCAGCTTGGAGGATATTTTTACTAGATATAGAATTCTTGGGTTGAAATAATTTTTTCCTTCCTCTTTTTTTAAAGATTTTATTTATTTATTTGACAGAGAGAGAGCTCACAGGTAAGCAGAGAGGCAGGCAGAGAGAGAGGAGGAAGCAGGCTCCCTGCTGAGCAGAGAGCCAGATGCGGGCCTCGATCCCAGGACCCTGAGATCATGACCTGAGACGAAGGCAGAGGCTTAACCCTTTGAGCCGCCCAGGTGCCCCTTTCTCCTTTAAAAAAAAAAAACAAAAAACCTTTGGGGCACCTGCGTGGCTCTGTGGGTTAAAGCCTCTGCCTTCAGCTCAGGTCATGATCTCAGGGTCCTGGGATCGAGGCCAGCATTGGGCTCTCTGCTCAGCAGGGAGCTTGCTTCCTCCTCTCTCTCTGCCTTCCTCTCTGCCTACTTGGGAGCTCTCTCTCTGTCAATTAATAAATATAATCTTAAAAAAAAAACAACAAACAAAACCCTTTGTATTTTGAAATAATTACAGATTCATAGGCAGTTCTAAAAATAGCATGGTGAGATCTGGGTCCCCCCCACCTAGTTTCTCCCAATAGTTATATGTGAGTCATACAACAGCAAAACCAGGAGATGGGCACCAGCACGACACGAGTGTGTAGATCACATGCACAGACCCCTGTGACTAGCATGGAAATCGAGACACAGAACATTCCACTGCCGCATAGATCCCCCTGGTGGTACCCTTCCTCTGCGCACCTGCCCCTACCCCAGCCCCTGGCAACCATTCACCCGTTCTCTATCTGTACGCTTTCATCATTTAGAGAACGTGTTGTCATTGAAGCTATACAGTGTGTGATCTTTCCAGAATGTCTTTTTCACTCAGCGTGATGCCCCTGGGATCCGTCCAACCTGCGATGTGTTCCTTTTTTCTCGCCGAGTACTATTCCACGATTTGTTTAAGCATCCCCCCTACTGACAGGCATTCTGGTCAGTTCCAGCTTGGGGCTGTTACAAGTAAAACCTCCATGAACATTCACATGCAGGTATTAGTGTGGAGAGAATTTTTCATTTCTCTGGGCAAAATGCCCAGAAGCTTGATGGCTAGTTTGTGCAGTCTCTGTGTGCTTCATTTTTTTTGAAAAAACTACCAGCTCTCTCGCAAAGTGGTTGTACTATATTCCATTCCCACCACCCACGCAGGAATGACCCAGTTTCTCGGCATCCTCGCCAGTTTTTGATGTTGTCACTATTTTGTTTTCTGCCCTTTGTTTTTTTTTTTTTTTAATTTGGGCTGTTCTAGTAGGTGTGTAGACATCTCAAAATGGCCTAAATTTATGTTTCCCTAATGACTAATGATGTGGCTACTCGCCATTCGTGTATCTTCTTCAGTGAAACATACCCTCAATGTTCTCCCCATTTTCTACTTGGGTTGTTTGTGGATTTCTTTTTTTTTTTTTTTTCTGTTAAGTTTTGAAAATCCTTTGTACAATCTAGATACAAGTTCTTGGTTAGAGAGCTGATTTGCAGACTTTCTCCACGTCTGTAGCTTGTCTTTTCATCCTCTTAACAAGGTCTTTGGAGGAGCAAGCGGGTTTGATTTTGATTAAGTCCAATTTACCGATTTTTTTTTCTATCATGGGTTATGCTTTTTGTGATAAATCTAAAAACTCCTTGTGTAGCCCTAGATACTGAACATTTTCTCCTGTGGTCTCCTTTTTTTTTTTTTTTAAAGTTTTACATTTTCCATGTAAGTCTGCCATCCATTCAGACTTAGTTTTTGTATAACACCTGAGGTTCCATTTTTCTTTTTCTTTTTTTTTTCTTTTTCCCGTCTATGGCCATCCAATTGCTCCAGCACCGTTCGCTGAAAAGCTATCCTTCCTCCATTGGATAGTTTGCAGCTTTGTAAAAAAAAAAAAAATCATTTGGATGTGTTTGTGTGAGTCTTTTGATGATTCTCTGTCCTGTTGTCGTGATCTCTGGGTCTACTCCTCCACCAAACCTACGGTCTACGAGAGCTTGAGAGCTCGTGTTGTTTTAAAAGTGGGGAGCGGGGGCGCCTGGGTGGCTCAGTTGGTTAAGCGACTGCCTTCGGCTCAGGTCATGATCCTGGAGACCTGGGATCGAGCCCCACATCGGGCTCCCTGCTCGGCAGGAAGCCTGCTTCTCCCTCTCTCACTCCCCCTGCTTGTGTTCCCTCTCTGGCTGTGTTTCTCTCTGTCAAATAAATAAATAAAATATTAAAAAAAAAATAAAAGCGGGGAGCAATTCTTCTCAGTTCTTTTTCAAAATTATTCGAGGTATCCTAATTCCTTTGATTTTCCATATAAATTTTATAATCACACTGTCTATATCTAAAAAATATCATGCTTGGCTTTGGACAGGACTACGTTAAACATAATATACCAATTTGGGGACACTTGACATTTTTTACTGTGCTGATACTTCCAATCCATGAACACAAATTCTCTTTCTATTTATTTAGATTTTTTTTCCTTTTTTAAAGATTTTATTTATTTATTTGACAGAGAGAAACACAGCAAGAGAGGGAACACAAGCAGGGGGAGTGAGAGAGGGAAGAGCAGGCCTCCCGCGGAGCGGGGAGCCCAAGGCGGGGCTCAAACCTGGGACTGGGGGGCGGATCACGACCTGAGCCAAAGGCAGACACTTAACGACTGAGCCACCCAGGCGCCCCTAGCATTCACTCTTTCACCATTACGTATAATGTTAGTTGTAGATTTCTGAGGACATGTTCTTTATTGAGTGGGGAAAGCCCCCCTCAACTCCTAGTTTTCTTTGTGTTTTCTCACGATTGGGTGTTAGATTCTGTCAAGTGTTTTCTTCTGCATTAATCACTATGCTCGTGTGATTTTTCTTCTTTAGCCTGTTATACAGTGGATTGCCGTAATTGATTTCAAATACTGAACCCATCCTACGTCTCTAGAATAAGCCCCATTGGACTGCGATACAGAAGTCTTTTTATGCATTGCGAAATTCTGTCTGCTCATATTTTGCTAAGGATTTCCGCATCTCTGTTCATTATGGATCTTGGTCTGTAGTCTTCTTCGCTCGGTCTTGGTCTGGGTTTCACATCAGGGTAACACGGCACTCGTAAAATGAATTGGAAGTGTTCTCTTCTCTTATGAATTCCATTTCTTTAATACTTACAGTGCTATTCAAATGACTTATTTTAGATTGGGTGAGTTGTGATAGTTTGTGCTTTCCAAGGAATTGGTCCATTTCATCTAGGTTGTCAAATCTATATATATGGAGCTGTCCACGATATTCCTTACTGGCCTTTAGATGTCGTCAAGGTGTATGGAGTACCCCTTATGCCTTTCAGGATATTGATAATCTGTCTTCTCTCTCTTTTTTTTTCTTTGTCAGTCTTGCTAGAGGTCTCTTGATTTTACTGATCTTTTCAAAAAACCCAGCTCTTTGTTCCTGTGATTTTCTCTATTCTTTTTTCTGATTTTAATTTTATTTATGTTTGCTTTTATAGTTATTATTTCTTTCCTTCTCTTTGCTTTGGGTATATTTTGTTCTTTTCTACTTTCTTTAAGAAAACATTATACTAAAACATTATACTAAAAACATTATACTAAAAAACATTTGATCTACTGTTAGATCAAAACTGGATTTAAAGTTTATACTTTGCAGGTGGGTTTATCATACACATAGAATTGAAGTCTAGTTTCATCAGATGTGAGGTTGGGTGGCTGAGCTGTGACTTTCTCTCTTTTTAAAGTAAGCATCTGCTACTAAAGTAAGCATTTGCTACTATAAATTTCCCTCACTTTCCTGTTTTAGCTGCATCACACAGATTTTGATATTTTGTGTTTTTGTTGTCATTCAGGACTATGTATTTTTTCAGTTTCTTTTGAGACTCCTTCTTCAATCTCAACATAACCTTGGGATGCGTTGTTTAGTTTCCAAGTGTTTGGAGGCTCTTCTCTTTCTGTTACTGATTTCTCCTTTGATTCCCTGATGGTCAGAGAACACACTCTGGTTTCAATTCTTTTAAATTTGTTGAAATTGCCCACATACCACCTGTCCCCACACATGCACACAGCCTCACTCACTATCAACAGACCCCCCATCACAGTGATACATGTATTACAATTGATGAACCTACATTGACTCATTGTTATCACCCAAAGTCCATGGCTTACATCAGGGTTCACTCTTGGTGTTGTATATTCTATGGATTTGGACACACATATGATGAGAGGTACCTACCATTACAGTATCATGTAGACTATTTTCACTTCCCTAAAAATCCTCTGTGGTCCATCTGTTCATCCTTCCCTCCCCTTACCCCTGACAATCACTGATCTTTCGCTGTCTCCATAGTTTGCCTCTTTCAGAATGTTGTATAGTTTGGGTTATACAGCACGTGGGCTTTTCAGAAAGGCTTCTTTCACTTAGGAACATGCATTTACGTTTCATCCACGTATTTTCATGGTTTGATGACGGCTCACTTTTTTACTCCACTGAAATAATATTCCATTGCCGAAATGTACTACAGTTTACTTATCCACTCACCTCCTGAAGGGCCACTTGGTTGCTTCCAAGATTTGGCCAGTATGAACTAGGCTGCTATCAACCTCTATGTGCAGGTTTCCATGTGGACATAAGCTCCCACCTCCTTTGGACAAATACCAAGGAGCACGATTGCCGTATCACATGACAAAAATGCGTGTAGTAGTTTTGTAAGAAACCTCCAAACTGTTTTCCAAAGCGGCTATACCATACTGAATTCCCACGAGCGATGAATGGGACTTCCCGCTGCTCCATATCCTCAACAGCCTTTGGTGTGATATTCCAGATTTGGGCCATTCCCAATGGTGTGGAGGGGTGAAAATGAAATGTTTACAAACTCCATTTACAATAGCACAAAAATCATAGCATGCTTGGTAGTAAATTTACCAAAAGAATGAAATTTAAAAAGTCCTAAGATAAATGGAAAGAAATAGTACGTTCACGGGTTGGAAAATTCAGTGTTGTGGAGAGGTCAGTTCCCTTCCATTGACCTGTAGATTTAGCACAATCCCAATTATAATCTTAGCAGCCTTGGGAAACACATACATTGTCAAACTGGTTCTAATGTTTATATAGAAGCTTAGGGTGCCTGGGTGGCTCAGTCAGTTAAGCCTCTGCCTTTGGCTCAGGTCATGATCTCAGGGTCCTGGGATCGAGTCCCACATCGGGCTCCCTGCTCAGTGGGAAGTCTTCGTCTCCCTTTGCCTCCCCAACCCTGGCTGGTTCTCGCTCTCTCAAAAATAAATAAATAAATACAATCTTTTAAAAAAAGAAATTTAAAGGATATGAATTAGCCAAAGACTTTGCTGTGAGTCGGGGAACTCACGGTCCTTGGTTTCAAGACCAAGGAGTCAAGGCAAAACCAGCAGATTAATGTAACTCTTAGTGAATCCGGCAGTAGACCCAAGCTCACACAGTGATACTGACTTTTGACAAAGAGACCAAAGCCTGTCAGTGGGGAAAAGAAGCCTTTTGGACCAATGATGTCGGAACAACTGGATGTCCACATTGAGAAAAATGAGACTTGACCCTTGCTTCACATTATACACAACATTTAACTCAAGATGGATCACAGACGGGGCGCCTGGGCGGCTCAGTTGGTTAAGCGACTGCCTTCGGCTCGGGTCCTGATCCCGGAGACCCGGGATCGAGCCCCACATTGGGCTCCCTGCTCGGCGGGAAACCTGCTTCTCCCTCTCTCACTCCCCCTGCTCATGTTCCCTCTCTGGCTGTGTTTCTCTCTGTCAAATGAATAAATAAAATCTTTAAAAAAAAAAAAAAAGATGGATCATAGACCCGCATGTAAAGACCAAAACTATACAACTTCTAGAAGAAGGAAAAAAAAGTCATCATAATCTGTGAGCTGGCCAAAATTTCTTAAGTGGGACACAGAAGGCAATAGTCGTAACAGGTATCGACAATTTGCCTTCCCCGAAACTGAAAACTTCTGCTTACTATTAAAAAAAAATGAAGGGGTGGTGCAAGCCCGGCTGGCTCAGTCGGTGGGGCACACAAATCTTGATCTCGGGGTTGTGAGTTCAAGATCCACGTTGGGTGGGGAACCTACTTTTAAAAATAAATAAATAAATAAATAGTTATTATTTTAAAAAAGAAAATGATGGAAGCCACAAACTTGGAGAAAATATTACAAAATATATATCTGATAAAGGGCTGGTATCTGGAGTATATAGATAAATCTTTTTTTTTTTAAACATTTTATTTATTTGACAGAGAGAAACACAGCCAGAGAGGGAACTCAAGCAGGGGGAGTGAGAGAGGGAGAAGCAGGCTTCCTTGTCTTCCTTAGACATCTTGTCTAAGTCACTGCTGTACAGGTTTTGGTTTAGTGGCTAGACCTGTATCATCAGACAGTCATCATGATGCCACAAACCTGATTCTCGTTTTACCTTCAAGCGACAACGACTAACACCAGCCACACATCTAGCTCCCCTTGGCGTCTCAGAGTGGGAGGCAGGGCTGCTGCTCTGGGGTGTGTACCGTACGGCAGGTGTGCGGCCACACCAGAGAGCCTGTGACGTTTCCAGGGTACATGGAGGGCGACAGGGAAAGGAAAAGGGATGGGGGCTTCCAGAAAAGACACATGGATTGGCTAAACAAGGAAAAGGCATTCGTGGGAAAGAAAAGCCAAGAGGCTGAGATGCGCTGGGAGCCACGGAGGTGGCAGGGCACGGCTCCCGTGGGCTCCCCGTCCTGCTTGGAGAGCCTCACGCCCGTGGCGCACTGAGGCTGCGCGGCTTCTCTGTGGGGAGGGTGTCCGAGCAGGCACCGTGTCTTTGTCTGGTGTGCAAGACAGAAGCTGCGATTGTCCCACGGAGAGGAAACCCCGACCCCACTGCCAACCCGGGGCGGGGGGGTGAGATGCCGCCATCTCAGCGCTTAGCCCTGGGCCGGGTTGTTGTTCCCCCTGGTGCCTCAGTCTCCCCATCCTGTAAATGCGGGTGTTCTACAGGAGATCATTCGCACATTTTAATACAATGAAACTCTGCATAAGTACAAAGTGGTCCGCCGGGAATTACGCTTTTTCTGGATTTTATTTTTATGTAAATGTATGACAGAATTTTATCACTGAGGGCTGGTGCCCTCCTCACAATAAACAAAGGCTTCTTCTTCAGAGGCGTTCACAGAATTGTCAAACACAGTTGCCCCATCGCTATGTGTGCGAGCGGACACTCATCCCCAGAGCCACCTTCCTCTGAGGCAACGAAGATTCCAGAATTATTGGCCCATCACCTGCCAACACATCATGAATTATCTGCTTGTCTATGGGGCTCATTGTTAAAGTCAGTGTATGTGTATCCTATGGCTGCAGTAACAAATTCCCACCAACTCCTTGGCTTGAAACAACACAAATTCATGATCTTGTGCTTCGGAAGGCCGTCTGAAGTGGGTCTCACTGGCCTAAAAGCAGATGTGGGCAGGGCTCCCCCAAGAACTTAAACAGGGCCTGGCACACAGTAGGGGCTCAATGACTAACTGGGGGTTCGTGAACACACGAACGGAAGGGCTCCGAATGTTGCAGCTGTGACTAAAGCCAAGATGTCCTATTTCTAGCCCAGTTCTGACGGTGGGGAACAGGCCAGTGGCTTCTCACCTGCTGGGGCCTCAAGGTGCCCCCAGGATAGGGTGACCCGGGAGTGACATTTGGCTTTGGCAACAGAAGACAGTTCATCCGTGGACGCGATCCTCTGTAAATGGGCTGCCTCCCGCCTCCGCAGGTGGGAGAACTTTGCCTCTTCCAGCAAGTTCCATGAGGGCAGAAAAGAGCTCTTCCGCACTTGAGGGGGCGACCGAGAAGAGAGAACCAACCAACTGTGGGTTCTGCGCAGACCTGGGAGACGGGTCCACTGGAGCCATGATTCCACCATAATGCTTGTGAGCTGCTTCGCTTCATTCTGAATCTTCATTTGTTTACGGTTTGGGGTAGGTGAAATGGACATATGGTGAAATGCATAAATCTCATGTATACAGTTATGCATTCCGATGACCCAGACACCTATGTAACCCACACCCTTATCAAGCTGTCAAAACTCTCCGTCATCCCCCAAGTACCTTTGTGTCTTCCCAGACAAGCCTATAGCCCCAAAGGCAACCAATATTCTGATTTTCACCGTGAAAGAGTCTTCCCTGTTCCAGAACTTCCTATAAATAGAATCATACAGTTTGTGCTTTTTGGTGTCTGGCTTTTTTCATTCAACATAATGTCTGTGTGATTCCTGTGTTATTGATGAGTAGTAGCCCAGAGTATTGACACGTTACAATTTGTATATCCATTCCCTGGTAATGGACATTTAGGTTGTTTCCAGTTGGGGCGGCGGGTATTAGAGGGCTGCTACAAATAGTCACATACAAATCTTTCTGTGAACATATGCGCTTATTTCTTTCGAGAAAACATCTAAAACTGGAATTGCTGGAGTACAGGGTAGGTGTATGTTTTACTTTATAAAAACCGGTGAACTCTTCCAGAGTCATTGTAAGACTTTGTGTCCCTATCAGCGATTTCTGTGAGCTGGTTGTTCCCCATCCTTCCCAATACCTGGTGCTGTCAATCATCTAAAATTTTAACCACAAACTCTCTCAATCATGAGATGCCACAGTACTATCTCAGGGATTTTAATTGGCAGTTCCCGGATAACTAAGCATGTTAAATACTTTTAAATGTGCTCACTGGGGGCTCCTGGGTGGCTCGATTGTTACGCATCTGCTTTCAGCTAGGATCATGATCCCAGGGTCCTGGGATGGAGCCCCACATCGGGCTCCCGGCTCAGTGGGGGAGTCTGCTTCTCCCTCTGCCTCTGCCTGCTGCTCCCCCTACTTGTGCGCTCCTCTCTCTGTCAAATAAATAAATAAAACCTTAAAAAAATTAGATGTGCTCACTGGCCTTCTGCATACATACTTTTGTGAAGTGTCTGCTCAAAATCCTTTGACCACTTCTAACCAGGCATGTGTCCTCTGATTAGATTTATCTATATACTCCAGGGGCGCCTGGGTGGCTTAATTGGTTAGGCGACTGCCTTCGGCTCAGGTCATGATTCCGGAGACCCGGGATCGAGCCCCACATCGGGCTCCCTGCTCTGCGGGAAGCCTGCTTCTCCCTCTCTCACTCCTCCTGCTTGTGTTCCCTCTCTAGCTGTGTTTCTCTCTGTCAAATAAATAAATAAAATCTTTAAAAAAAAAAAAAAAAGATTCTCTCTTTCCCTCTCCCTCTGCCCCTCTGCCCTCTAAAAAAATCGTAATCTTGACTCTTAAAGCCACTGGACTGACTCAGTACTACTTTTTACCCCAGTAATTTTTTAAATGATTCATTTATTATTTGAAGAGGAGAAGAGCAGAGGGAGAGAAACTTCAAGAAGACTCCCTGCTGAACTCGGAGCCTGATGGGGCATTCAACACCAGAAGCCCTGAGATCATGACCTGAGCCAAAATCGAGGGCCCAATGCTTAACCGACTGAGCCACCCAGACACCTTTTATCTCAGTCATTCTCGAATAAACTTTATGATTAAAACCACTCAGAGTCAGGTGTTCTGTTACGGGTAGAAATAAGTGTTCAAGTGCCCACCGATTCTTCTAGCAAATTCCTCAAGCACTCTTCACCCGGCTAGGACTACAAGCTTTAGCCCGACCCTGTGCCTAACTTTTCCAGCTATACCTCATCTGCCTCTTCCTTTTGCTCACTCTGTTCCTGCAACACTGACCTTGAGGTTTGCCTTTGGACTCACCAGGCTCATCTCCCCGCTGGGGGCCTTGGCACGTGCTGTCCCCCAGCGCCCGCAGCGTCACCCGGCCAACTCAAGCCCATCCTTTCCATCTCCTCCTCCTCTAGGGCTCCTGCCCTGTCTTTTCTCTTCTGGCCCTCACCTCCTTTGGGATTCTGTGTTCGACCTTACCTGGTATGTGCCCCCTACCAGAATGAGAGCTTTATCACAGCTGACATCAAGCCTATACTTTCCCCACAGTAGCCCCAGCATTAGTCCTCTTGAGCCCAGAGCAAGTGCCCAGCTGTGCTTTCTGAATGAACGGTTCGTGGGTGTCTCTCGTCCGGTCCGTCCATCTCCTCTGCCGGACTTCCCAGGACAGCCCCGAATACCACCCCCCACCCCCACCCCCAGCTAGCAGGCATCCTTCCTTCCCTGGCCAGCCCCCTACATTCTGTTAGGACTTATTTGCTTACGAGTCTCTCTCTCTCTCTCTCTCTCTCTCTCTCTCTCTCTCTCTCTCTCACACACACACACACACACACACACACACACACACACACCCACCCCATGTACTCATCTGCTGCTACCTCACAACCTTCAAACACACAGTAGCTGAAAACAACAACAAACATTTATTATCTCACTGTTTTCGTGGGTCAGAAATTTGGAAGCCGTTGAACTGGGTGGTTTCGGCTTCGAGTGTCTTTGGAGGTTGCAGTCAGGTGTCAGGAGCGACAGCGGGGGTGGGGGGGGGGGAGACTTGATGAGCCTGGACAGGCCCCGTCAAGTGCAGGCCTGGTGCGACCTTGGCTTTGCAGGGGGCTGCCTGGGGTCCTCCCAGTACGGTGGCTGCCTTCCTCCAGAGTGAGCAATCTAAGGGAGCAACACGGAAGTCACAGTACTTTCTATGACTTAGCCTTGGCGTCACATGTTATCACATGGGGTCAGCTCTGTTTGGCTTTGTTGGCCATGGAACACAGGCCGGGCTACCCAGAGGGGCCATCTTGGAAGCTGGCTGCCACTCCCTTAAGCTTTTTGAAAGCAGCCCTGCCTTATTCACTTTGGGTCTTCTCAAGGCCCTTGGGGGCAGGGGTGGGGAGTGGAGAGTCCAGGCTCAACAAGAATCTGTTGGACGGGGGCGCCTGGGTGGCTCAGTTGGTTGGGCGACTGCCTTCGGCTCAGGCCATGATCCCGGAGACCAGGTCCCGCATCGGGCTCCCTGCTCAACGGGAAGCCTGCTTCTCCCTCTCTCACTCCCCCTGCTTGTGTTCCCTCTCTGGTTGTGTTTCTCTCTGTCAAATAAATAAAATCTTAAAAAAAAAAAAAAGAATCTGTTGGAAGAATTAATGAATGAATACGATATTTTGTAATAACGAACAGAGTGTCTTACAATAACAGCCCCTATGTCTTAGGGCCATCGTAAATGGGATAACATATGCCGTCTCGAACCCATAGTAGGGAGCTCTGTGCCAGATCCTGTTATTATTACTGAACAAAGTGTCTAATCAAATCTAGTGCGCAGAGAGGGTCTCATTCCACGTGATTCATCTCATCCCATCAGCCCAGTGCCAGTGGACGGTGGGTATGAAAGGTCAGTGATGGTTGGGGGGATTTGGGAGAGAGAGATGACTTCTCCTTACCCTCTAGGTGCTGATGAGAAAGCACCTAACGATTAAGGGTCTGCGGTGAATACACAGAATGAATGAATCAATCAATGGATGAATGGACGGATGGATGGATAACTCTATTGGGATTTCTTGCTTGACAGTGACATTCTGTCTCCTTGGTGTCTCCTAGTCCTACCTAGGACTTGGCAAACAGGGTGATGGGCGGAGCTGCTGCAGCCGAGGGTCAGAGTGCTGGAAAAACATGCTCTCTGGGGGCAAGCGGAAGTGTCGGGAAATGTGGATGGTGTCCAATGGCTGTGTCGCCTGCTGGGATTGCCTACGGACCCAGATGCTGGGGTCGGCAGGGAGGTGACCTTCCAGGAATCTTCTCGGGGGACTGGGTGATGCCCTCCGTAGCCTGTGGTCCACCCCACCCCCCAGGAGAGGCTAAATGTCTAAACGTCATTTTTTGCACTATCTGGGCTCCATGGAAACCGCCCAGACTCAGTTATCTCTGCTTCCCTTGCTTTAGGGAAACTCTGGGACCACAGTTAAGGTAAAATGCTTTTTCAGCCTCAGCCCTGTGAATTCAGCGGCAGGGACACACACCTGCTGCTATTTAACGAAGCAAGGGGGATGTTGCTCAATGAAGCCTCTTGTCTCTGTCTTAGCATCGTGAGGTCTCGGCCAGATGCGGCTGTGCTCAGCCTGGCGACAGGTAACCAACAGGGCCCTGGAAATGCCTCTCCGTGGGAGACAGAGGCTGCCGCAAAGCTCCGGTGCTGAGACACGAGACCCTGGACAAAGGGACCAGCCTCTCTGAGCCTCAGTTTCCCCATCGGAAGAGTAAGGGTGGGGACCACAGCGTGCCCGAAGTTCTGAGGGGAAGAAGAGGGCCAGGCACTCGGTGGACGCCCCGGATGACAATGGATGTCCCCAGGCACGGGGTTAACAAACCAACCCAAGAGCGCCAGAGGCACTCCCCGCCCTCGCTCTGGGCTGTGTGACTTAGACCCTGGGCTGAGGTCTGGAGGGGGCCTGCAGGCATGGGACAGATCAATTACACCACCGTGTGAGGCTTCTAAGCTCTCCAGGAGTGTTTATTGCTTGGATAATGGGGGGGGGGGCGGGAGCCCAAGAGACCAAACTGACAGTGGGATGAAAGAGAAGGGGGCCACGTGGGCACGTGCTCTCATGGGAGTCAGACAGCATCCTCTTGACCCAGTGTTTTTAGAAGGTGACAGGGGAGAGAAGGCCTCCTGGGGGAGGTTTGTCCTTAGGCCTGGAGACAAAGGGGAGTAGGGCTGGACTCGAGGGCAGCAGAGCCTGCTGTGGGCATCGGGTAAGAAGTTAACCTCCCCGTGCCTCAGTTTCCCTTTCTGTAAAAGGGGCGTGATGGACACAGCTCCTCCACCTCTCAGGGGGCTGGTGAGGATGAAGGGAACGACTGCGGGGGCCTGGAGCAGAGCTGGGAGTGCCAGGCTCTACGTTCATATTTTGTCAATGAATACATGGCCTGCCTACCCATGGCTGTGCCTCAAGTGCCTGTAGGCCTGTGGTTCAAGTCGGGGGCGTCTCCTCTTGTCTACTCTTCCCCTGCGCTCCTGCCTTGTCTGGGGGAGGGCATGCCAAACAGAGTTAATCCCAGTGGTGGCCATCTGAGCCCCCAGACAAGTGGCCCAGGCCTGTCTCCTCATTTCCTGGGGGACGGTGCTTCCTCCCAGCCCTCCACATTCCAGAAATCTGAGAAACAGTCTCAAAATTCTGAAGCCCAAAGCTCAGTGATATGTCTGCTACACAAGGGGACGGGGGCACAGGGGAACAGGGGAGCTGGGGGACAGGGGCACAAGGCAACAGGAGCCTGAGGACAAGGCAACAGGGGGACAGTAGGACAGGGGGCTGGGGGACAGAACTGTCCCAGCAGCGCCAGAACTCTGAGCCACCATTCTGAACACTGACCCCCAGGGGTTGTGTGGCCCCTACAGGGAGCACTGTCCTTGCTCCCTAGCTACATTCGGGATACGACCCCATCAGTGCTTGTCTGTAGGGGTGTGGGTCCCCTCCCCATCTACAGATTGGCCTGGGAACCTCCGTTCACACTGCCTTAGTCAGGCTTCAGTGAGAGAAACAGAACCAGCAGATCCGGGTGAAGGGACAGACTGCAAGGCACTGGCTATGCAGCCGGGGAGGGGGGTGGTGGACAAGTCAGGGAACCTGAGGATTGGACGGGGGCTGGAGGGGCTGGGAGGCCGGGGAGGCCCGGGCTGCTGCAGCTGAGCGTCCGCAGGCAGAATTCCTTCGCCGTCAGTGAGGCCTCAGCTCTGCACACAAGTCTTTCAAGTGATGGAGTCGGGCCCACCCGAAATATCTGGAACCTTCACGTCCGGGCAACCGATGATGGGCTCTAATCACATGTACATGGAACCTTCCAGGCGACACAGAGATGAGCGTTTGCTTGAGGAACTGGGGCTGCGTCCTCACTGTGTTGATCCTGACATCACACTGTCCCTCCTCCGTCTATGGTTTCTAGCTCCTTCTGCCAGGGTGGGATGAGGTGGGCAGTCCTCCTAGCTCTTCTGCAGTAGTCTCACCTGGACCTTCAGCCCTTGGCCCCAGCTCCTCTTCCAGCTGTACATCCCTTGCTTGTGAAATGTCCCTTCACTGGCCTGGGCAAGGCCTACATGAGCCCAGCCTGGTGCAGAGCCAGCAGCTGGCCTCGAGGCCCTCGAGGAATGGCCAGGCTCCTGGGGCGGCGAGCAAGGCCCCGAACACCAGTCCACCGGGTGCTTCGGTTTTGCGGATCCGGCGGCCACGCTCTGGGCTGGATTCCCCGCTTAGGTCGCGGCTTTGGGCTGCAGGAAATCAGCCCCATGGTTGTTTCAATTGCACAATCCTGGCTCCGGAGGCCCAAGCAGACATCTGTTGTTTGGGTCAGCCCAGCGCCCACGCCCTTTTTTCTGGCAAAAACCCCCCAGTTGCCTCATGGGGAATTCCCCTCCTCTGTGCAGCCTGGGGAGGGGGCTCGAGTCCAGATGCCTCTGTCTTTTCTCGCCAAGGGGCAGGTCTGTGGCCCCAGCTAGGTCGTTAGTCCTCCTTCCCAGAGGGTGGAGGACTCATCCCTCATCCTGATGGCCAGTCCCTGAGGGTGGTCCCCGAGTCTCCCCTGCTCCCCAAGATCCTCACTAGTGTGTGTCCTCACCAGGGCCTCCTGCCTCTCTGGTGTCTCCTTCAGTTCTGAGCTCCGTCTCTGTTCAAGGTGAACAGCCCGTGCCTATTGCTTACAATCACAGAAACCTGACTGGCTGGATCCCAGGGGCTCTACCCCAACTCCCCGTGTGACCCTGAACCAGACAGCCCCTCTCTGAGGCCTAGTCCCTGCCTGTCTCAGTGCTAATATCCCTTGACCCCATGGCTGGTCTGGCCACTGCAGCTGACTGGGACCTCCAAGTACACGGTCATGGCTCAGCTGAGGCCTTCTCTGCCGTGGCCTTGGGGTCTCTGGGGGCACGCGTGGGGGAGGGGGGATGCTGGCTGGAAATCCTCATTCTTCCTTCTGCTATGTGTGTGTGGGAAGAGGGACGGGGAGTAGAAGGATCAACGCCCCTGGTACGGAGGCCCTGTTAAGTCCCAAACAGTCAGCTTTGCACAGCTAAGCTGCTGCATGAATACAGAGAGGTCTGTCTCTCTTTAAACCATTATGCCTCAAATTTTTGAAAATCTAGTGAAAGATCTGGAGCTCCCCTAGACCAGAAAAATCTCTCCATGTCTCTTCTCTCTTTCTCTCTCTCCCTCTCCCTCTGTCTCTGTCCATCTCTGTCTCTGTCTCTGTCAAATAAATAAATAAACACTTAAAAAAAAATTAAACAGGATAGCACTTGTGGTATGTTTTCACCAAACCCTGCTTCATTCTTTTCCTCTTGAGTGTGCAGCTGGACTACATTTCCCAGCCTCCCTTGCAGGTCATTATGGCCACATGACTAAGTTCTGGCCAATAGCATGTGAGTTGAGGTGATGCCCCCCCCCCACTACCCTGGGCAATAAAATTCCTCCTATGCCATCCTCCACGCTCTCTCTTTCCCCCTCCACAAGATTATTGCAGAGGAGGACAAGGCCCTAGAAAATGACCAGACACAAGCTGGAAGGAGCCGGGGCCCCTGAGTGAGCAGAACCTTGGTCCCACCCTCCAGGGCTCCCAGCGGACTAATGTAGCAAGAGCAAGCTTTTACTATCTGGGGGCTGTTCGTTATATCTATTACCCCATCCTGACTGATACAATATTTTTGTTATCCTCATCCAGAGAATCTTCTCTTCATCTTAAAGGCATCCATCTTAGGTTTCCTTTAAAATGGCAAGCTTCTCCACCACCTTCAGCCCGCAATCCCCGAGGTTAGAGGATGGACCACTGGTCCTGTGCCCAGTGCCCCCCTGAAATCAGGACCCTGATTTATCATGCCTGTGGGCCTTACCCTTTGCCCTCAGTTCCCTCCACCCTACCCTTGCTCATTTCATTATGTCTGTGGTCTTCCTGGTCTCTCCATGGCCTCCTATTACTTTGGCCATTATCTGAGGTCCAAAGACTAGGGTTCAGGGTCTGTTGTATCTGTTTCTCTCCCTGACAAATGACTCCTTGAAGGCAAGGCCCCGATGGCTCGGGACCGAATTTCCTCATGTCTGCAGCAGAAGACAAGCAAGCAGAGGGTGCTTCTGAAATGCTGTGGTCTCTGCAAGCCCACAGTGTGGAAGGCCTGAGAGCTTGTTCCCGGAATCCCATTTTCCTGAAGCACCTGGATTCCAGAGAGGTTGGCTGGGCCCTGCTTATGGCTCATTTCCTAAGTGGATAAAGCAAGGCTCCAGGAAGGTGGAGGCTGGGAATCTGGGCCCATTTCCCAAGCACAAAGTGCACCCCAGCCCCCGCCCTCGGTCCCTACGTGCTGGGAGACAGGGAGACGGAGCAGAGCCCATCATATCCCCACTGTGGGCAGCCCTTTCCACCCCGTTCCTTAGAGGGACGACTGGCCCCACCTTCTCAATCCTTCAGTGGTCCCCCAGACCACCTAAGCCCTTGGTTTTCTTTCCAATAATAACAACAGCATTAACTCGACTCACTGTATATGCGTCAGGTCCCAGGCTAAGCCAGTGATATCCTAGAGGACAGGATGGATGTCACACTCTCTCCATTTTACAGATGAGGATGCTGAAGTTCTGTGAGCGGCTGTCCTAGCAGCTCTAGGACCCACAGTGGAAGGTATGTCGTGATGAGCAGGGCTGCCCTGCCAGCGTGGGGAGAGGACGCTGTGGGAAACGAGAAAGGTGACCCCTTCCCACCTCAAGGAGACTCGAGACAGCTCCCAGGCTCATCTGCCTCTTGGATGCCCCAGTGCCCCTCCCTTCCTTTGCTCCTTTCCATTGGGCCTCATCCTCTGCCCACGCCACCAGCCAGTTGGACCCCACTCTGGAGCTCTTCCCCTCTCCCTCTCTGGCTCCCGCCATCGGAAGCCTCTGCGGTAGGCATGGCTGTTGGCTTTCCCGTGAGCAGACCCAGCGAGCGCTGCTTCTCCGAGGTTGTGTGCTCACTTTGCAAAACAGCAGAAATTTATAGCCCAAGTAATTGATCACGGTGCTGCTGCCTCCCCTCCATCTCTCTCGGGCTCCTAATTCCCTTCTCCCGCTCTCCTTTCTCTTTTTTCTCAGCGCGCCATCTGTGGTGTCAGAGAAAAGGAAGCCAAGGGAGGGGGCATTCTAGTCCCAGTTCTGCCACTTCTGAGTCACATGAACCTCAGTTTCCCCATCTGCACAACGGAGAGGCTAATAACACCCGTTCACAAGTGAGCCGGGCTTAATGGCTGCTGGGACCATGAGCACCCCTACAGTGTGACCTCACTCCCCAGAGCAGTCCTGTGAAGGGAGGGGGCCCCCTTTCCCGATGGGGATGCTAGGGCCCAGAGGGCTGGAGCAGTCACTCCGGCTCACAGAGCTGGTAAACGGGGAGTGCTGGGGCTTGCGCTTGAGTGATTGTGCCCAAAGCCCAAACATTAGGTGACACTGCCCGCCCCCACCCCAGGCCAATCAGAGCAGAGGCGATCCTGACCAGGCCCCCTGTCTGGGCAGGGAGAGGGGGGAAGAAAAGGAGTCCCTGGCACTCTCCTGGACCAAGGCCCCTGACTAGAGTCTGGGCGAGTCTGGGGCCTAAGAGCTTTCCTGGCCCTCAGAAGAAATTTCTTCTCTCCTTCCAGAGACCCCCTGTGAACAGGGGCCTCCTGCTGGAGGTCCCCAGAACCTTCCAGAATGACCCACAAATAGACTCTGCAGAGCACTTCATTTGCCCTTCAAGTGGCAGATGAGGAACCCAGGCCTGGGAGAGGTAACCCAGGTACCTCCCACCCCCTTCAGGCCTGGCTGGAAAGCCTCCTCCTGACTCCCATTCCAGTGCTCGTGGCTGGCAGCCATTCCCGGCCTGTTCTGTTCAGTTGGAGAGGGGGGGGGGATATTTCCATGGGGCGAGAGCCTGACTTTTCCCTTCCACTGCCCTCTCTTTCCCCTGCTCAGTCTAGCTTTGTTTTTTGCCTCTCGCTGCTGGCTCCCAGCCTGCAGGTAAGGACTTGCTTTCCTCCCAAGCAAGGCCACAGGGCAAGTGCAGCGCCCCTCGCGCTCCATCAGCCTCCCAGGGCACCGCTGCGCGGGCACTGGCCTCCTCCCTTCCCCATCGCAGCCCGGGGTCCGCAGCTGGGGGGCAGCCGGTATGTTTTGTTCCCCCATTTGTGGACCGACACGAGGCTCCAGCCCCTGCGGCTTCCTGCTCCCGCCCGGCTGGCGGAGATGAGAGCCGGCTGCAGAGCTGGGAGCCAGGCAGCAGCACACAGAACAAACAGAATTTTTTTTTGCAACTAGAGGGGGAAGCACAGAGCTAAAAATAAAACGAAAAGATCAGTATCTGTCAGTCTGACAGCTGATTGGCTGCTCGGAGATGCATATAATTACCAGCAACTGGCGCTGGGTAGGCAAAGCCGGGAGAAACTGCTGAGATGAGGTTAGGATTTAACCTTTACATTCTGGAGCCACCGGAAGCCGAGGGGAGGACGACGGGCGTCGGTGCTAATGAGGCTGGGGGTGGGCGGCGGGGGCGGGGGGCGCCGAGTCCCCGGGAGGTCCCGGGGGCTCCTCGGGGAAGGCCCGGGGAGCCCTCCGCCCTGGCTGCCTCCCCCATCAGACTGGAGTGCATCTGATTGGGCAGCCTGGAGGCAGTGGTCCTTCTCCCCGCCCCCCTGGGCGTGGTGTCTTTCGGGAATCCGGGGTCTCACGCAAGACTGAGTGAGGGGGTGCCAGGGGCCGTGGGCCTCTCCTCCCTGTGGAGGCCCACCCCATCCCCATCCCCATTCCTCAGCCTTTTCCGGCTTGGTGTTGGTTTCTGCAACCCTTTGGGGGCTCCTTCCAGCCTCACCGGGAATCACCTGGAGTCACAGGCTCCTGGATGTTTCCTGCCCCACCTGGGGAGGGCATCTGGGCACCCCTCGGGCTTGTCCTAGATCCCCAGAGACAGATGAAGACGACAGGAATGGAGGGATGTTGTGGTGTCCTTAAGTCTCAGTTTCTTCACCAGTAAAATGGGAGTGATGGTAACAGCCCCCACTGACCTCCCGGCAGATCCAGGGGTACGTGGGGGCCAGGCTTGCATCTTGATTCACACCTGAGCTGGGAGTCAGCAGACTCTAGTCCCAGCTGGCGTTGTCCCCTTCTCTCTTAGAACTGGTCTCCCCATCTGTGTATTGAGAGTAAGAGCTCTGGTCCTCTGACCTCCCAAGGAGGCACGGGGCTCCAGATGGGCTGGTGGAGGTGAGGCTGGAGGTGATGGTGGGAGGGAGCTTCTTTCTGTTCCTAGAACCCACCATTTTTTCCCTCCTGAGCCTCTGCCTGGAACTCCCTTCCTTTCTCACTCCAACCCTTCCCTTTTGTGCCTGTCTTCTGGGAAGCCCTCCTTGACACCCCAGCTCGTCCTCTTGTGCCTTGCTGGAGCGGGGGGTGTCTCACCTTCTGCTCAGGCCCTGGTGGTCTTTGAGTCCTATGAGGACTGGAAACTCATATGACACTGGGGCCTGGCCCAGGGCCCCTGGGGAAGGGACACATGCAGGACCCTGATGTGGGACCGACACTGTGGCCCTGGCAGCCCTCTTGAGCCACATGCCGAGGCTTGGGGCAATCAGCGACCTCAGCCAGTCCCACGTCTCAGCGGGCCCCAAGGGCCTGGGGACCCCCTGGCCCAGCCCTTTGAGCACTGACATTTTGAGGTGACACCCAGGGGACGCTGTGTCTGGGCAGGAGGGAGGGGAAGGAGAATGCCACCTTAATGTCAGGACTCTGGCCCTTGCTGCCCCCTCTTCAGAAAGTTACAGAGTTTGCCTGCCCAGCATCGGCCCTTTTCCTGTGCTCTGTGCAGCTGGGGAGACGGTGGCTGGGTAGCAAGACCTGGCCAGCCCAGACTCACCGGCAGGAGACCCTGCCCAGAGCTCCTACCTGGGGTGGGATGCAAAGGGCAGGCCGGGGAGGGCGGGAGAAGGAAATTAATCATTCGCACTCATACTTCCCTGCCTGGCTGTGTCTGCCCATCTGAGACACTCCAAGGCATTATCTCACGGAGCCCCAAGGAGGACTCCTTGAAGGCAAGACTGTTGTTTACATTTTGCAAAGGAGGAAACTGAGGTTGTTGGAGCAGCTAAGCAATGTGGCTAGTGAGGGCTGAGCCTGCACCCGCAGCTGGGCCCAGCAGCCCCTGCATCTCCAAGAACGAGAGGGACGAGCAGCCGAGTGGGGTGTCACCCCAACAGCGGCTGTCAGAGCTTGCAGGCAGACACATCAGCTCAGAGAGTCTCAAGGGTGCTTTTGCCCGTGCTGTGCCTAGGAATTCCCCTGTGGTGTCTCTGTGAGAGATCAGGAGGGTTTAAGCTGCTTTCCAATGATCTGGGATGCAGAGTGGTGTTTCTTTGGAACGTGCCACCCCCCCCACACACACCCCCCCCCGGCGGGGATGAGGCTTGGGGCGTGCTTGGTGGACCTATATTGCTGAGACCCCAGCCCAGCCCCCAGCACTAGCTCCATGAGATGCAGTGGGACAGCAAAACTTTGTTGGACTCATTTCAGATGAAGAGACTGAAGGTCAGGGAGGTCCCACAGCTTGCCAGAAGGAACTCCCAGGTTTCCCTGGCTTGAGAGCCTGGATTCTTATCCCCACCAGTACCCAACTGCTTGAGCTCCAGAGTGCCCATCTTCCCACCCCACCCACCCCCACCCCGGTCCACCCACTGTTCTCAGGTCTTGTACTAAAATCCGGGAGCCTTCTAAACCGAATCTAGCCCTTCCCCATCTTTTCTTTGCTTGCTAAGGAATCAGAGGGAGTTTGCCAGAGGAGTTAGCTTGGTCTTGGGGGAATTTGCACTTGTCCAGAGTTTGTGGTTTTCTGTGTGACCTGATTCAAACCTTCCTTCTTTGTTCTATTAGTTCCCACTCAGAGAAATCCGTGAAATGGGTATGGCCTTCCTACATGATTACTGGCCAGGCTAATTCATACGTGTAGTTTGTCACCATTGCCCCTGGTTCTGGGGGGTTTAAGCAAGCATCTCAGAGAGGCCAGGGGTTAGACACCCGAGATGCTAATATTTAAGAGCTTGACTCTACCGCTGACTGACCTTGGGAACCTCATCTGACCTCTCTGAGCCTTGGCTTCCTCGTCTATAAAATGGGGACATGTGTGGATCAATCTTCATGCCTGGCTGTAGGCGGAGAGAAAGAGGTCAAATTTTTTCCTTTAAAAGATAACATTTTCAGGGCACCTGGGTGGCTCAGTTGGTTAAGCATCAAACTCTTGATTTCGGCTCAGGTCATGATCTCCGAGTTGTGAGATGGAGCCCTGTGTTCGGGCTCTGCACTGGGTATGGAGCCTGCTGAAGATTCTCTCTCTCCCTCTGCCCCTCACCCCTCCCCAAATTTCCACAAATAACCTAAGATTTTTATCCCTAGATTTTAAGAAATGTTGGTTAAAAAAAAAAAAATCTGTTCGAGCACATCTGAGCCCCTGCTCTGTGCCCAGCATTGAACCGGACCTTTGGGAGACTGGTCAGTGATATCCCACTCGAGGACCTGTGCCTGGGATGGCCTTTTCCCAGGTGAGGAGACGGAGGCCCAGAGAAGGGAAGGAACCTGTTGAAGATCCTCCTGGGAAAAACTGAGAGGTCAGGCTTTGGGTGTGGGGTATTTGTTCTTAATGGACAGCACAGAGCCCCACTTCCGATGGGGGCTCAGCCTGGTGGGGGACACTCTTAGGACTTTGAATGCCCACTGTGGGGCACCAGGCTCTTAGGGCATAAAGATGAACTAGGGGTGTTCCCAGCCTGGGAGGAGCTATGTCTCCTAGGACAGACCGATGGAAACACGTGGCGGATCAGGGGCCAGGCGAGCGTGTGTGGCTGATCTGACCCGGAAAGAACTCTCTAAAGACTTGGCTTTAAAAAGTGCCCTCCTTGGTGCACTGTCACCAGAGTTCCAGGCCCTTTGCCGTGGCTGAGATGGATGCTGCATTTTTTAGATCTGAGAACAGACTCCTCTCCCCTTGTCGTTGAAGCCCAGTTTGCTTGACCGTCACTGAGGCATTCTAGTGCAGGGTCTTGAACTAAGGTCTCCAGCTCCTATTACCTCCTATTCCTCGGGCAGGTGAGATCACTGTTGCGAAATCATCGTGCCCCTTCCACTCCTGTGCCCAAGTCCCGGATGGAAGGACACCTTGCCGTGGCCTTGAGCTCTGGGGTCCCCATCAAGACCAAAACATCTTCAGATGGGGAAGCTGGTCTTGGCAACCGACTGCAAAGGTGAGATTGTCCATTGATTGCAAGACCTCCGTATCCACCAGATTTCAGAGCCCCAGTCTTGGACCTCTGAGTGCTCCCACTGGGTCGGTGCCTGCAAGGCCTCATCCCTGCTGTGGGTATGGGCTGGAGGTGGGAGGGGTGGAGGGATGGAGGGTAAGGGTCGGCCTAGGAGGAGCAGGAAGAGCACCAGCCCAGACCCACGTACCCAGGATGGAAGGCAGGTGCTGGGCAGAGTGGACGCCGCACGGAGACGCCCGGCCCCGTCTTGCAGCTTTCTACAAGAAAGTCACATTCCTCGATGGCTGATTTCCACCACGCTCCCCTGAAAACCTGCGAACAAGAGTCTGCACGTCATCTTCAAGGACAGCTCTCTCTGGGAACGTGGTCTGAAGAGCACCCCAGCGGGGACCTGCGCACTGTCGGCCCTGCTGCATCATCCTTCGCTTCCCAGGCAGCCTGGGTGGCCCAGCACTGCCCCCCCGGGGGCCGTCCCTACACCTCAGCACTCCAGCACTGGCAGGGAGAGGTGTGGCGGAAAGGCCCCCCACTTCCTATTAAAGAAAATACGGGAGAGCAGGTGCTGCTGCTGAAATAAATGGAGACACATGCCCTCGCTTTGGTAACTGAAGGTTCTAATGGGATTCCTCTCTACAGTCCCTGCAGAGAAGTCCCTCTTGTTATTTGCCCCAAGGCTCATGTTTGTCCAACAAGCAAACTGCATTTATGAAGTAATGGAAACTTTCGCACTGTAGGCTAATCAAGAACAACAAGGATGCCTATTCAAAACCCATCATCCCCAGAGAGTCAGAGTGAGGCTGGTGGGCTGATAGAATCCCACCGGAAGTGAAGAACGGGATGGTGTATACAGTTCATGGTGGCCTGGCCGTCAGTAAAGACGCGGCGACCATGGGAAGTTCCAAGAGGCTGTAAACAGTGTGGAGTCTCACCGTAGATGGTTTGTGAGGGCCCCCCAGGGAACCCAGTTTGGGAACCGTGGGGCTAAGCTAGCTAGGATGGAGGCAGAACTCTTTGACAGTCCTGCGGCCTCTCCTACTTCCCCGTTAAGGGAGTCCTCCCACAGCAGGGTGCTCTGGAGAGTTCCCTGGCTGAGACATCGTGACTCTGCCGGGTTTTGGCTGTGTGACCTTGGGTAGATGACCTCCCCTCTCTGAGTTTCTGGGTCTTCCTGCCTCCTTCTTGTATTGTGAGAGCTCTTTAAGGCCTGGGGGTCCTTACTGCTGTCATCACCTCGTATTCAGGTCTCCTGACTTCCCACCCCTCATGTCCTGACCATATCACTGGATGTCTGTGATGTATGGGGGTGCAGGGCCACCTGGGTGGCTCAGTTGGTTAAATGACTGCCTTTGGCTCAGGTCATGATCCCAGGGTCCTGGGGTCGAGCCCTTCATCGGCCATCCTGCTCAGCGGGGGACCAGCATCTCCCTCTCCCGCTCCCCCTGCTTCTGTTCCCTCTCGCTGTCTCTCTCCCTCTATCAAACAAATTTAAAAAAGAAAGAAAGAAAGGGGGTGCAGAGGGGTCAAATGCACCTGGAGCCCTTCTAAGAAGCCCTGTGTGATGGGATAGAGAGCCTGGAAATGGAGGGAGGAGCCCAGGAGGGGGCAGGCTGGGGGCATCGTGTGGATGGTGGTTCTGGGGTACATCTGAGTGCTCCCCAACTTTGATGTGCCCCAGATCACCTGGGGATGCAGCAGGGGGGGGCCAGGGCTCCCAGGTGAGGCAGCTGCTGGGGCCGCCCTCTGACCCAAGGAGGAGGACAGGCCACCGGTGTCCAGGAGGGGTGACTTTAGAACCCCTGAGAACCGCAGAACGTCCAAGCCGGGAAAAACAAGCAACATGAGGGTAAAATTATGTTTTCAACAAAAGAAAAGCCCTCTGCCTCCTAGCATGTAGAAAGATCTGCTTTCCCACCCCCACGCAGCCCCAGGGGCCTGAAAGAATGCGGTTTTCTCAGCACAGCTTCCCTCGCTGAAGGGGGTGGATTCGCTCTTAAAAAAGTTGCCTGTGAAATGAATTTTTCTATATCAAATGCTGTTTTCCAACAGTTCGCGTTTTAAGTGTTTTAAGACCAGGGTAGCATTCCCACCGAGAAATCTCCAACTCTGAGGCTTTGACATTGGGGATTCGGTGCTCGCCCACTCGAGGGATGGGGAGGTTGCACCCGGGCCCGTGTTCTGGGGGGGCTATGGAACTCAGGAGAGCCGAAGCTGCAGAGTTTGGGAACCAAGATCAGAGTCCTACATGGTCCCCTAATGGTCTGAGGCCCGTGGCCAGACATTGGCTTTGCACCGCTGACCAATACCCCAAGTGTTAGACTGGCTGGCCCGGCGGGACTCAGGGACACGTGACCCTTCAGCTGGGAAAGGGGCCCAGACAGGCCGTCTGTCATGGCGGGCTGGCCACCGTGTCTTTGTGTAGACACCGTAGGCCACACTCTGAATGTCAGGCTGGGGGTGTTTTTGTTTTTACGCTGGGCACGATTCTTTAATATACTCAAGGAACTTGCTGTCTTAACAATCTGGCTGTGTTTCCCAAAGAGAGCGCTGAAGCTCTGGGGCCAGAATTCCACAACGACTCCTGAGAAATGCAGGTTCAGGAGAAGCCTGGGCCTCCTTGCCCGAAGGGCTCTGCTGGGATACGCCAATATCCCAAGGAACCCTGGGAATCTCGAATGAGGGACTCAAGTCTGGGTCTGCCCACATTGGACAGACTGTGTTTTCCCAGAGCCCAGTCTGTGATCCATACTCCACGGAACACACTTTGGGAACCAAGTCAGTGCAAGGCCCTCATATATAATGAGTCTCCCTGTTCCTGCATGACGAATCACCCCAAACTTAGTGGCTGAAGACTATAAGCATTTATTCTCCAAGCTTCTATGGGACAGGAACTGAGAACTGGGTGAGCCGGAAGATTCGGGCTCATGGTCGCTTTTTGCCACCAGGGTGTCTATGGGGACGCTGTGTCATCTGATGGCTTGACCGGGGCTGGACGAGGGGCTTCCAAGATGGCGCCCTCACGGGGCTGGCAAGGCAGAGAGCTCAGCTCCTTGCCACCGCTCTTTCCCTGTAGGGCTGCTTGAGCAAGCTTGGGATGGATAAGTGGCTGATAAATAGGCAGAAAATAGTGATTTCATGTACATGAACAAGACGTGGGGTCAGGGCGAGCCACGGGAGTCTTGGGTTTCCTGGAGTCTCGCCGCTGTGTGAAGTGGTCCCGTCTCCAGGCCGGGTGGTGAGGAGCGTGTTCCCTGGGTGCCTGAGACGTCTGCATCTCGGACGTGCCCGTTTGCTATGAGCTGTGCGATCCCAGGCTCGTGGCTTCATGGTCCTCATTTTCCCCTCTGCAAAATGGGGTGATCTGGTGAACCCCCCAGGTTGTGTTGATTCCGAGAGACAATCCCTGGCCCAGCATGAGGGCTCTGGAATGCTTTACCCCAACAAAGCTGGTGGCACCCCAGGCTCAAAGAACCCTGTAGAAGCATCACCGCCGGGATGGAGCCTTACCCTGTGACCAAGAGTGGGCCTGGAGCCCCAAAACGACATCAGCTGTTGTTCGGGTGACCCCAGAAGGCTGAAAGGAACTCAGCCTCTCCTTCCGCTTGGAGCACGTGCAGGCACGGAGCCTGCCCAGCCCCTTTCTGTCCTGCTGGGGCATGATTTTAGCAGAGGGAGTATCCTGGGGTGTTTTCTCCCCAGAAGTCTCAACCCCGCTGAGGATGACTTGGGGAGCTCTGGCTACACGTGCTGTCCCAGCAAAGAGACCAGGCGTGGACTCTCAGGGAATGGACTGTGGGCACTGGTCGCTGATCCCTCCGCCTGGGCCCAGGCTGACAGAGGGGGCAGGAGTGGCAGATCTTTGGGTCAGGCTGACTTGGGAGTCCTTTGGCTCCATCCCCTGGGGCTGGGTGACTCTGGGCAAGTGCCTCAGCTTCTCTGGGCTTTACTTTCTCCATCCCTAAAGTCCGGGGATGGACTCCCCCACTGGCCCTTGGTCCATTCTGAAGAACCTGGGGCTGGCCAGGAAGAAACGGAGTCCACATGGCTGTGAGCAGGGTAAGTCCGAGGACCTCCCACCCCCGCTTTCCTCTCCAATCAGGGCAACTCCATTTTCTTTTCTTTTTCTTTTCTTTTAAGATTTTACTTATTTATTTGACAGAGAGAAACAGCAAGAGAGGGAACATAAGCAGGGGGAGTGAGAGAGGGAGAAGCAGGCTTCCTGCTGAGCAGGGAGCCCGATGCGGGGCTCGATCCCAGGATTCCAGGATCATGACCTGAGCTGAAGGCAGACACTCAAGGACTGAGCCACCCAGGCGCCCCTTGGGCAACTCCATTTTCATCTTCTTGGCATGTCAGTGCTCTAAGTAATACTTCATTAAAAAGAAGAAGAAAAAGAAGAAAACATGTCCACAGTGAAACAATACAGTCTAGAAGTTTCCTAGCAGCTCACTTGGTCTTCTGGCTCATTCCCTTCAAGCTCTGTGAGAGCCGAGGAGTAGACTCCTCCGTGCACTGGGTTTAGTGACCGCCCATTTCCAAGCGGTTCTCGGTTTCCTGGGTTTGGGGGGGTCTCCTCTGTGGGTGCCAAGGTCATGGGCAGGCTGGTGTCCTCCACGAACACATGCAGCCGGGCATGCCTGCCCCTCCGCCCCTGTGCCTGGTTCCCACCTGCCTCCCGCGGAAGTCGCCTCGGGCTGTGCTCCTTCCCCTGGGAAGCGAGGAGGCTGTGCCCCCTGGAGGATCTCTCTGCTCCTCTTAACTGCATTTATGGAGTTCCAGCTGTCTGCAGAGTGGTGTCCGGGACCTGGAAGGGGCCAACTACCATCCTGGTAGGAGGAGCCAACCTGAGCCCAGGCCTCTGGCTGGCCTGGGGACAGCACGGTTCGGCTCCGAGTGGCCACCCAGGCCCCGGGAGAAGCCAGCGCCAGGCCCAGCTGCCAGGCTGCCATTTGAAATGTGTCCTGTTGGTGGCACTTTGGCATGGTTCAGGGGTTCTGGGCTTAGCATTTGGTTTGTAGGTGAAAAACATGCTAGTTCCCTCTCTGTGTGAAGGTTCTGTTTTTCACTAGAGGGAATCATTAGGCCTAGAGTCAGATTTGATTGTGTCATTCTCCAGGTAGAACCCGTCCATGGCTCCTCACCGCCCTCTGAAGACAGTCTAAGGCTCCGAGTGGCCCCGAAGCCTTCTGGAGCCTGGCATAGGCCCAGACTTCCCATCTGAGGGCTCTCCACCGCTTTCCCCTCTCTCCTTCAGACACTCGGACTGCAGCATGCCCACCTCTCCCTCCCTCTTCTCACTGGAGCCTCCTACTTGCTTCATCCTCTGCCTAGAACACTTCCCCTTCTTTTCTCATGGCTCCTGAAAGGTCACTTCCTCCAGGAAGCCCTCCCTGCCTCATTGAGCCGCTTTACTTCATGCCCAGGCTCACCCTATACTTCTCCTCTGTAGCACTCATCGTTGTGATGATCTAAAAAAACTCCTCTTTATTTGACAACCCCTCTCTCCGCCACCACACACTAGAACACGGGCTCCGTGAGAACCTCCCTGTTTGACTGCCCAGGTCCAGTGAACAGAGAGAGCTCTGGAAATGTCTGAGTGAATCAGTGACTAGAGACAGCCTGTTGATTAAGGTTCGTAACTCAGGGCCAGCCAGAGGGACCGGGCAGACCCCTGCCCTGCTCACTCAGAGCCTGGACGCCCCGTGGCCACCCCGCCCCATCCTCCGCCCTCCCCCTCCCCCCAGGCTCCGTGCCTCTGACGGAAAGGGTTAAGCGTTTCTGGAGGCCTCGTGCTGTGTCTGCGGCAGTTCCCTCTTTCGGGGCTGCTGCAGCAAGGAGGTTGGTGAGGAATGTTTGCAATGCAAAGCTTAGGAGGGAGGGCGGGCGGTGGAAGTGGAGGCCTGTGGAGGCCGGCCGGGCCAGGCTCCCCAGTTGAGCAATCGCCAGGGCCCCAGTCAGTTCCTGTAACTCCTGCCCCTCCCCCCTTTTCCCGCCAGCCCGGCAGTGGGGGCAGCCTGTCCTCCGAGCTGGCGGAGGGGGGTGGAGGGCCGGAGGCCCAGAGAGCTTGGAGGCCAGGGGCAAAAGGAGGGGCTTCCAAGGAGACACAGAGTAGGGGTACTGTCAGTTCAGTCCCCTTGGTCCAGAGAGGGCAGGGCATTTGCCCAATGTCACACAAGGAGGCCCCGCGGAATGGGACCACACCCTGGATTCAGCTTTTTTTTGTTCCTTTGGTACCAGGCTATAGCTCACCAAGCAGGGAGGTCACCGTGCCACTCGGCTGGGACCTGGGACGCTCCTGGCACTGAAGGCAAAGACCCCCACTCCCACTCCAGCCCTGGCCTGGCTCTTCACTCAATCCCTAGGGGCTCAGAGAGGAAGGTGGCTTTCACTGGGTTGGGCGCCTCCCTCCACCCCTGTCACCTCCCTAGCATTGCCCACTGCTTAGCCTGTTCTGGGGACACTGGTCACCTCCATTCCTCACCTCCGGGCATGTGGAGTGAATGAGTGGAGGAAGGGCAAACGAGCTCAGCTCGTTCTTGAAAGCCCTCTTTCCTTCCTTATTCCCACCCCCTTCAAGGAAGGACCTTCACTAGTACTGCCCAGACACAAAAAGGAATTTCTTTCTCTATAAGCACACACCTTCTCTGGGAGACTCAGCATTCCCCGGCACCCCAGAATGAGCCCCGGCACCCCAGAAGGAGCTCCGTCCACTGACAGTATTTACAAGGGACATATGGGAAGGCGGCCTCTATGGTCCTTCAGACCAGATTTGAATCCTAGCTCCACCTCCTTCCAATTTTGTGGACAGGCCATCTCTTACTGAGCCTCAGTTTCCTTCTGTAGAGTGGAATTAAGGGAGGGGGGCAGGTGGCAGAGGCCGCAGCAGGCTGTGCCTTTCATGGTCCCACAGACGTTCAATCTGTTTGGGACTTGCTCAGGGTGTCTCCCCACCCCCACCCAGCCCCCCCGGGGCTTTGCCTAAGTTGCCAGAGGATGATGGGCTCGGCAGCCCTCCAAGGTGCTGCCTTGGCCACATCTGGTGGAAAAATCAGCAGAGGTGCTGGGATCCCCACATGTCTGGAGGGTGGGCTGGGTGGTTTGTGTGAGCTAGACATTCCTATGAGAATCAAACCCCCTGTCTGCAGGTACAGAGGTTCGAGGAAGGAGTGACTTGCCAGGCCATGCAGACCTAGAGCGGGATTGTAACCTGGAAAACCACGCCAGTAACACCAAGGGCCCTCCTAAACTCTGTTCTGCCATCATTTATGAATTCCTTACTTCACACCAGGCAATGGCTGACCTACTTTAATCCAATAACATGCCTAAAGGGGAGGTAGATGGAGCCTCATTTTTTTTTTCAGGAAACAGAGAGGTTGATCCACTTGCCCAGGGTCACACAGCTTGGAAGGAGTGGAGCCTGACTTTGAATTCAGGCCTCCTGCCTCCAGAGCCCATGCCTTTGGCCAGTTTTCACACCTGGCTTGGGATCCTGGCTCTGCATAGAGGGCTGGGCCACCTTGGCTGAGTCACCTAAGCCCCAGAGTCAAGGGGGAAGGAAGAATCTTCAGCATCCACTGGGGGTGGGGAGGCACTGTGCTAAAGATCACTGCCATCGGGTGAGGGGAGTTCAGAGGGGCCAAGCCTCTTGCTCTAGGGCACACAGCCAGCTGATCCAGGCCCCCCTGGTGGCTCCGCATCCCTCCCTGCTCCCTGTCTGAGGCCCATCGAGGCCACTACAGGACAGGAACCCCACAGCCGGCTGGGCTCCAGCGGACAGATGGACAGATGAAGGCCGCCCCCTCCCAGGGCCTGCGGGCTGCGTGGCTTCGCTACCTCCTCCCGAGCAGGTTTCCTTTAAGAAACCAGAAGATTGATTTCCTGGCAGGCTCTGCGCCGAGGAGCCCGTCCAAATGGTTTGCATGTCTGCATTTTTTACTGCTCCGTTTAATATGTATGCAAATGCCGGCCGGCTGCGCCCGCCGCGGCCGCACAGTCACACGCGGCGCCCCATTAAGGCGGCCGTCGGGGCGCGCGCCTCCTTCCAGGCGACCGGCTCGGGCCCTGATAGATGGGGTGCGGGGACGGAGACAAATGACGGGCTTTGTAATTTCTTTTTCTCTTTTTCGGGG